>JAUPMV010000268.1:0-28308 GCA_030848855.1 Branchinecta sandiegonensis | reverse complement strand
CACTATAGTCTTTCCACTATAGTCTGTCCACTTTAGTCTTTCCACTTTAGTCTTTCCACTTTAGTCTGTCCGCTTTAATCTTTCCACTATAGTCTCCACTTTATTCTGTCCACTACAGTCTTTCCCCTATAGTCTTTCCACTATCGTCTGTCCAGTTGATTCTGTCCACTTTATTCTTTCCACTATAGTCTGTCCACTTTAGTCTTTCCACTTTAGTCTTTACACTATAGTCTCCACTTTATTCTGTCCACTACAGTCTCTCCACTATAGTCTTTCCACTATAGTCTGTCCACTTTAGTCGTTCCACTTTAGTCTTTCCACTATAGTCTCCACTTTATTCTGTCCACTACAGTCTTTCCACTTTAGTCTTTCCACTATTCTCTGTCCACTTTAGTCTTTCCACTATAGTCTCCACTTTATTCTGTCCACTACAGTCTCTCCACTATAGTCTTTCCACTATAGTCTGTCCACTTTAGTCTTTCCACTTTAGTCTTTCCACTATAGTCTCCACTTTATTCTCTTCACAGTCTTTCCACTATAGTCTTTCCACAATTAGTCTTTCCACTTTAGTCTTTCCACTTTAGTCTGTCCACTTTAGTCTTTCCACTATAGTCTCCACTTTATTCTGTCCACTACAGTCTTTCCACTATAGTCTTTCCACTATAGTCTGTCCAGTTTAGTCTGTCCACTTTATTCTTTCCACTATAGTCTGTCCACTTTAGTCTTTCCACTATTCTCTGTCCACTTTAGTCTTTCCACTACAGTCTCCACTTTATTCTGTCCACTACAGTCTTTCCACTATAGTCTGTCCACTTTAGTCTTTCCACTTTATTCTGTCCACTACAGACTTTCCACTTTAGTCTTTCCACTATTCTCTGTCCACTTTAGTCTTTCCACTATAGTCTCCACTTTATTCTGTCCACTACAGTCTCTCCACTATAGTCTTTCCACTATAGTCTGTCCACTTTAGTCTTTCCACTTTAGTCTTTCCACTATAGTCTCCACTTTATTCTGTCCACTACAGTCTTTCCACTTTAGTCTTTCCACTATTCTCTGTCCACTTTAGTCTTTCCACTTTAGTCTTTCCACTATAGTCTCCACTTTATTCCGTCCACTATAGTCTTTCCACTATAGTCTGTCCACTTTAGTCTTTCCACTATTCTCTGTCCACTTTAGTCTTTCCACTATCGTCTCCACTTTATTCTGTCCACTACAGTCTTTCCACCTTAGTCTTTCCACTATAGTCTTTCCACTTCAGTCTGTCTACTTTAGTCTTTCCACTATAGTCTTTCCACTTTAGTCTTTCCACTATAGTCTTTCCATTTCCGTCTGTCAGTCTTTCCACTTCAGTCTTTCCACTATAGTCTATCCACTTTAGTCTTTCCACTTTAGTCGTTCCACTATAGTCTCCACTTTATTCTGTCCAATACAGTCTTTCCACTTTAGTCTTTCCACTATTCTCTGTCCACTTTAGTCTTTCCACTATAGTCTCCACTTTATTCTGTCCACTACAGTCTTTCCACTGTAGTCTTTCCCCTATAGTCTGTCCACTTTAGTCTTTCCACTATTCTCTGTCCACTTTAGTCTTTCCTCTATAGTCTACACTTTGTTCTGTCCACTACAGTCTTTCCAGTATAGTCTTTCCACTATAGTCTGTCCACTTTAGTCTTTCCACTTTAGTTTTTCCACTTTAGTCTGTCAACTTCAGTCTTTCCACTATAGTCTGTCCACTTTAGTCTTTCCACTTAAGTCTTTCCACTATAGTCTGCACTTTAGTCTGTCCACTACAGTCTTTCCACTATAGTCTTTCCACTATAGTCTGTCCACTTTAGTCGTTCAACTATTCTCTGTTCACTTTAGTCTTTCCACTATAGTCTCCACTTTATTCTGTCCACTACAGTCTTTCCACTATAGTCTTTCCACTATAGTCTGTCCACTTTAGTCTTTCCACTTTAGTCTTTCCACTTTAGTCTCCACTTTATTCTGTCCACTACAGTCTTTCCACTTTATTCTTTCCACTATTCTCTGTCCACTATAGTCTTTCCACTTTTGTCTTTCCACTATAGTCTCCACTTTATTCTGTCCAATACAGTCTCTCCACTATAGTCTTTCCACTATAGTCTGTCCACTTTAGTCTTTCAACTATTCTCTGTCCACTTTATTCTTTCCACTATACTCTCCACTTTATTCTGTCCACTACAGTCTTTCCACTACAGTCTTTCCACTTTAGTCTTTCCACTTTAGTCTTTCCACTTTAGTCTGTCCACTTTAGTCTTTCCACTATAGTCTGTCCACTTTAGTCTATCCACTATTCTCTGTCCACTTTAGTCTTTCCACTTTAGTCTTTCCACTACAGTCTCCACTTTATTCTGTCCACTAGAGTCTTTCCACTATAGTCTTTCCACTATAGCCTGTCCACTTTAGTCTTTCCACTTTAGTCTATCCACTTTAGTCTTTCCACTTTAGTCTGTCCACTTTAGTCTTTCCGCTGTAGTCTGTCCATTACAGTCTTTCCACTATAGTCTTTCCACTATAGTCTGTCCACTTTAGTCTGTCCACTTTATTCTTTCCACTATAGTCTGTCCACTTTAGTCTTTCCACTATTCTCTGTCCACTTTAGTCTTTCCACTTTATTCTGTCAAATACAGTCTTTCCACTTTAGTCTTTCCACTATTTTCTGTCCACTTTAGTCTTTCCACTATAGTCTCCAATTTATTCTGTCCACTACAGTCTCTCCACTATAGTCTTTCCACTATAGTCTGTCCACTTTAGTCTTTCCACTTTTGTCTTTCCACTATAGTCTCCACTTTATTCTGTTCATAGTCTTTCCACTATAGTTTTTCCACTATAGTCTGTCCACTTTAGTCGTTCAACTATTCTCTGTTCACTTTAGTCTTTCCACTATAGTCTCCACTTTATTCTGTCCACTACAGTCTTTCCACTAGAGTCTTTCCACTATAGTCTCCACTTTATTCTGTCCACTACAGTCTTTCCACTTTAGTCTTTCCACTATTCTCTGTCCACTTTAGTCTTTCCACTTTAGTCTTTCCACTATAGTCTCCACTTTATTCTGTCCACTACAGTCTCTCCACTATAGTCGTTCCACTATTCTCTGTCCACTTTAGTTTTTCCACTATAGTCTCTCCACTATAGTCTCCACTTTATTCTGTCCACTACTGTCTTTCCACTTTAGTCTTTCCACTATTCTCTGTCCACTTTAGTCTTTCCACTTTAGTCTTTCCACTATGGTCTCCACTTTATTCTGTCCACTACAGTCTCTCCACTATAGTCTTTCCACTATTCTCTGTCCACTTTAGTCTTTCCACTTTAGTCTTTCCACTATAGTCTCCACTTTCTTCTGTCCACTACAGTCTCTCCACTATAGTCTTTCCACTATAGTCTTTGTACTTTAGTCTTTCAACTATTCTCTGTCCACTTTAGTCTTTCCACTTTAGTCTTTCCACTATAGTCTCCACTTTATTCTGTCCACTACAGTCTCTCCACTATAGTCTTTCCACTATTCTCTGTCCACTTTAGTCTTTCCACTTTAGTCTTTCCACTATAGTCTCCACTTTATTCTGTCCACTACAGTCTTTCCACTATAGTCTTTCCACTATAGTCTCCACTTTATTCTGTCCACTACAGTCTTTCCACTTTAGTCTTTCCACTATTCTCTGTCCACTTTAGTCTTTCCACTTTAGTCTTTCCACTTTAGTCTTTCCACTAAAGTCTGTCCACTTTAGTCTTTCCACTATTCTCTGTCCACTTTCTTCTTTCCACTATATTCTCCACTTTATTCTGTCCACTACAGTCTTTCCACTATAGTCTGTCCACTTTAGTCTTTCCACTTTAGTCTTTCCACTTTAGTCTGTCCACTTTAGTCTTTCCACTTTAGTCTGTCCACTTTAGTCTATCCACTATTTTCTGTCCACTTTAGTCTTTCCACTTTAGTCTTTCCACTACAGTCTCAAATTTATTCTGTCCACTACAGTCTTTCCACTATAGTCTTTCCACTATAGTCTGTCCACTTTAGTCTTTCCACTTTTGTCTTTCCACTTTAGTCTGTCCACTTTAGTCTTTCCACTGTAGTCTGTCCATTACAGTCTTTCCACTATAGTCTTTCCACTATAGTCTGTCCACTTTAGTCTTTCCACTTTAGTCTGTCCACTTTAGTCTGTCCACTTTATTCTTTCCACTATAGTCTGTCCACTTTAGTCTTTCTACTATTCTCTGTCCACTTTAGTCTTTCCACTATAGTCTCCACTTTATTCTGTCCACTATAGTCTTTCCACTATAGTCTGTCCACTTTAGTCTTTCCACTTTATTCTGTCCACTACAGTCTTTCCACTTTAGTCTTTCCACTATTCTCTGTCCACTTTAGTCTTTCCACTATAGTCTCCACTTTATTCTGTCCACTACAGTCTCTACACTATAGTCTTTCCACTTTAGTCTGTCCACTTTAGTCTTTCCACTTTAGTCTTTCCACTATAGTCTCCACTTTATTCTGTCCACTACAGTCTTTCCACTTTAGTCTTTCCACTATTCTCTGTCCACTTTAGTCTTTCCACTATAGTCTCCACTTTATTCCGTCCACTACAGTCTTTCCACTATAGTCTTTCCACTATAGTCTGTCCACTTTAGTCTTTCCACTATTCTCTGTCCACTTTAGTCTTTCCACTATAGTCTCCACTTTATTCTTTAGTCTTTCCACTTTAGTCTTTCCACTGTAGTCTGTCCATTACAGTCTTTCCACTATAGTCTTTCCACTCGCTGTCAATCCCCAAACCACGGTATAGCCAAATGCCCGCATCCGTCTGATTCTCCAAAATGCGCTCGTTGTGCTCGTTGCCACAGTTATAGCAAAGATTCCCCTTGCTCACTGCCTCCAAAGTGTGCCAATTGCGACGGCTGTCATGTCTCTTTTAGCCTCAGATGCAGCGTTATGAGGAAGGCCGTGGGACTTGACAAATAATGGTTTTTCAGGAAAAGAAACTGCGCTGTGTGTCATTAAATGTAAATGGCACTAAGGACAAAGATCTTCTACTTGATGATTTGCTAGGCAGCTCGGACATTCTTTGTCTTCAAGAGCATCTGCTATCCGCCCCTAGTAGCGAAAGTTTGCGCCGATCTCCTGAGCACTTTGTGTTCATTCAGCCGGCAATGAAAACTAGAGGTCGTCCTTCCGGTGGGTTAGCCATTTTTCTTCCAGCCAGCGAGTGTTCAGCACCACCAAAACTGTTCCAGTCTGGGCGTTATGCTCTTGCCGTTCAGTTGGACAATATTGTTCTTGTTAATGTATATTTACCTTGCGACCGGCGGAACATTCCATCACATAGTTCATTTGCTAAGGCTTGTCAGAAAATCAGAACACTTCTATCAGACATTTCAAGGAAAGGAATGAAATGGGCTCTTGTTGGTGATATTAACACTGATCTTCTAACTTCTTCTGTACGGACTGATTTATTTTTCGATTCTTTACCGGTAGCTCACAGTCTCATTGAGAAGTCTCTACCCTTTTCATGTAGACATAATCGTGGCGCTAATGTTTCCAACCTTGATCATTTGATTGTTTCTGAAACAAGTCTCATTGACGGTATTGTTGAGGTTGATGAGGAGAAAATTGAGGACGACCATCTGCCTCTGTCTTTCTGTTTGGTTGTCCCTGTTGCTCGAATCATTCGTCCAAATCCCAAGAAGGCTTGGATCCAAAAGCGTAACTGGAATTGTATAGATACTGTGCTCTACATTTCTACATTAACTAATCTTCTCTCGCTTTTAAAAGTTCCTTTTCACCTTCTTCAGACTGGTATAGCAGCTACTACTTCGTCCGTTGATATTAATTGTTATTATAGCGAGCTTGTCCATTGCTTGAAATTGGCAGCCGATATTGCTGTACCGACTGAGAGAATTCGAGTTGGTACAAGGAAACCTATTTGGAAAGTCAGTCCTGAAGTTAAGAAGGCAAAAAACACGGCAAAATTTTGGCTAAAAATTTGGATTGCTTGTGGACGCCCAGGGAATGGTACTGTTTTTAATCTAAAAGCTAAAAAAAAGCGTGAATACAAATCTTCACTTAAAAATGCTCGTTTGAATGGCTTAGATGCTCCCAGTGACAAAAAAGCGTGGCAAAAGGTCCTTCGTACAGATAAAGGTTCAGCTGTACCTCCTTCCGCGCTAACTATGGCTGACTGGACCAACCACTACCGTGGTCTATTCAGCGGTTGCAAAAACCAGATTCAGCAGCACTTTGAAAATTTACTTCTTAAATACCTACCAAGGAAAATATTTCAACCTTCTGTTCTTCCCGTTACTTGTTCTTCCATCGAAATTGCTTTCCGAAAATTAAGAAGAACTTGTTCTACAGATTCTGATGGCCTTAGTGCCGATTTTTTCAAAATTGAGTGTCCAGCTTTGACACAACACCTTCAGCTGCTATTTCAAATTTGTTTATGCCAGGGTTTGGTTCCGAATAGTTTCCTCCTGGGTACTATAACATCGGTGATTAAGCGAGGGAAAGACGCGGACCTTTGCAAAAGCTATCGGCCAATTACAGTTTCTTGTACCATAAGCAAAATCCTGGAATACGTCCTTCTTCCAGAACTAGTTGAAAAATGTAGCTTTGGTTCAATGCAGTTTGGATTCCGTTCGAGCGCCAGTTGTGCGCATGCTCATCACATATTGACAAAAATGATGAAACAGGCTACCCGCGACAAGTCTTCTATACATATATGTTCTATAGATATAGCTGGTGCTTTTGACAATATAACGCATTCTCAGGCCCTATTTTCTCTCATTACTTCTGGCGTGAATCTGTCTGTCGTCTATCTGTTAAAATTTTGGTATGGTCATTCTTCAGTAAGGTTCAAATGGCAAGGTAGCTTGTCAGAGATTATTTCTGTCCGAACTGGTGTTCGCCAAGGGGGAGTCTTATCTCCCTACATCTTCAAATCGGCCATATCTTCTTGTCTCGATTCTTTGCTTCCTGCTTACTTCTATAAAGACTATGCCTTCAGCTACATAGCCTATGCGGACGACTTGCTCTTAGTAAGCCGTAGCCGATCCACACTCACAAAAAATGTAAGTAAGCTGTCGTCAGAACTTCTGAAAATTGGCCTTGAAGTTAACCTTTCAAAATGTGAGCACCTGCATTTCAACCCTTCGTCAAATTGTTCGAGTGCATCTAAAGCTTCTATATCTCTTGGATCGTTCATCGTCAAATCAACAGACTCTCTACGGTGGCTCGGCATAACATTCAAATCTTCATTGTCAAAATTTTGCTCATCGGTTGTTCAAGAAGTTTATAAGTCGATCCGTAGCGCCTATGGGCGCATCGTCCCCAACCGGGGGCGCTATAATCGTAAAGCTTTGGGAAATTCGTACAGCACCTTCTGCGCTCCTTCTATACTATTTCGTTCTGGCGTCACTCATGTTCTGCGAAAGAAGGAGATTAAAAAGATGAGATCATGTTATTTTAAATATGCAAAGCACCTCCTCCACTTGTCGAAATTATGTCATAACCATACATTGACGGAGAAATTCAAAATTCAAGACGCAAGTGTTACCCTTTTGGATGTTTCGTCATCACTTTCAAAAATCATGGACAACAAGGCCCAACCAGCACACGATGTCGTCCACTGCTTCCTGACCGAAGATTAAAAATTAAGTGTCTTTTTCTGTGTGTATATATGTGTTTTGTTTATTTTCTTTACTTTTGTCATTTACTCCGCCTTTTCAAAATGGCGGGTCATAAATAAATTACTTACTTACTTACTTACTATAGTCTGTCCACTTTAGTCTTTCCACTTTAGTCTTTCCACTTTAGTCTGTCCGCTTTAGTCTTTCCACTATAGTCTTACCACTATAGTCTGTCCAGTTTAGTCTGTCCACTTTATTCTTTCCACTATAGTCAGTCCACTTTAGTCTTTCCACTATTCTCTGTCCACTTTAGTCTTTCCACTTTATTCTCTCCAATACAGTCTTTCCACTTTAGTCTTTCCACTATTCTCTGTCCACTTTAGTCTTTCCACTATAGTCTCCACTTTATTCTGTCCACTACAGTCTCTCCACTATAGTCTTTCCACTATAGTCTGTCCACTTTAGTCTTTCCACTTTAGTCTTTCCACTATAGTCTCCACTCTATTCTGTTCACAGTCTTTCCACTATAGTCTGTCCACTTTAGTCTTTCAACTATTCTCTGTTCACTACAGTCTCCACTTTATTCTGTCCACTACAGTCTTTCCACTATAGTCTTTCCATTTTAGTCTGTCCACTTAGTCTTTCCACTTCAGTCTTTCCACTATAGTCTATCCACTTTAGTCTTTCCACTTTAGTCGTTCCACTATAGTCTCCACTTTATTCTGTCCACTACAGTCTTTCCACTTTAGTTTTTCCACTATTCTCTGTCCACTTTAGTCTTTCCACTATAGTCTCCACTTTATTCTGTCCACTACAGTCTCTCCACTATAGTCTTTCCACTATAGTCTGTCCACTTTAGTCTTTCCACTTTAGCCTTTCCACTATAGTCTCCACTTTATTCTGTCCACTACAGTCTTTCCACTTTAGTCTTTCCACTATTCTCTGTCCACTTTAGTCTTTCCACTTTAGTCTTTCCACTATAGTCTCCACTTTATTCCGTCCACTTTAGTCTCTTCACTATTCTCTGTCCACTTTAGTCTTTCCACTATAGTCTCCACTTTATTCTGTCCACTACAGTCTTTCCACTTTAGTCTTTCCACTATAGTCTTTCCACTTCAGTCTGTCCACTTCAGTCTTTCCACTATAGTCTGTCCACTTTAGTCTTTCCACTTTAGTCTTTCCACTATAGTCTCCACTTTAGTCTGTCCACTACAGTCTTTCCACTATAGTCTTTCCACTGTAGTCTGTCCACTTTAGTCGTTCCACTATTCTCTGTTCACTTTAGTCTTTCCACGATAGTCTCCACTTTATTCTGTCCACTACAGTCTTTCCACTATAGTCTTTCCAATATAGTCTGTCCACTTTAGCCTTTCCACTTTAGTCTTTCCACTATAGTCTCCACTTTCTTCTGTCCACTATAGTCTACACTTTATTCTGTCCACTACAGTCTTTCCCCTATAGTCTTTCCACTATCGTCTGTCCAGTTGATTCTGTCCACTTTATTCTTTCCACTATAGTCTGTCCACTTTAGTCTTTCCACTATTCTCTGTCCACTTTAGTCTTTCCACTTTATTCTGTCCACTACAGTCTTTCCACTTTAGTCTTTCCACTATTCTCTGTCCACTTTAGTCTTTCCACTATAGTCTCCACTTTATTCTGTCCACTACAGTCTCTCCACTATAGTCTTTCCACTATAGTCTGTCCACTTTAGTCTTTCCACTTTAGTCTTTCCACTTTAGTCCGTCCGCTTTAGTCTTTCCACTATTCTCTGTCCACTTTAGTCTTTCCACTATAGTCTCCACTTTATTCTGTCCACTACAGTCTTTCCACTATAGTCTCTTCACAGTCTTTCCACTATAGTCTTTCCACAATTAGTCTTTCCACTTTAGTCTTTCCACTTTAGTCCGTCCGCTTTAGTCTTTCCACTATAGTCTCCACTTTATTCTGTCCACTACAATCTTTCCACTATAGTCTTTCCACTATAGTCTGTCCAGTTTAGTCTGTTCACTTTATTCTTTCCACTATAGTCTGTCCACTTTAGTCTTTCCACTATTCTCTGTCCACTTTAGTCTTTCCACTATAGTCTCCACTTTATTCTGTCCACTACAGTCTTTCCACTATAGTCTGTCCACTTTAGACTTTCCACTTTATTCTGTCCACTACAGTCTTTCCACTTTAGTCTTTCCACTATTCTCTGTCCACTTTAGTCTTTCCACTATAGTCTCCACTTTATTCTGTCCACTACAGTCTTTCCACCTTAGTCTTTCCACTATAGTCTTTCCACTTCAGTCTGTCCACTTTAGTCTTTCCACTATAGTCTTTCCACTTTAGTCTTTCCACTATAGTCTTTCCATTTTAGTCTGTCCACTTAGTCTTTCCACTTCAGTCTTTCCACTATAGTCTATCCACTTTAGTCTTTCCACTTTAGTCGTTCCACTATAGTCTCCACTTTATTCTGTCCAATACAGTCTTTCCACTTTAGTCTTTCCACTATTCTCTGTCCACTTTAGTCTTTCCAATATAGTCTCCACTTTATTCTGTCCACTACAGTCTTTCCACTGTAGTCTTTCCCCTATAGTCTGTCCACTTTAGCTTTCCACTATTCTCTGTCCACTTTAGTCTTTCCACTATAGTCTACACTTTGTTCTGTCCACTACAGTCTTTCCACTATAGTCTTTCCACTATAGTCTGTCCACTTTAGTCTTTCCACTTTAGTTTTTCCACTTTTTTCTGTCAACTTCAGTCTTTCCACTATAGTCTGTCCACTTTAGTCTTTCCACTTAAGTCTTTCCACTATAGTCTGCACTTTAGTCTGTCCACTACAGTCTTTCCACTATAGTCTTTCCACTATAGTCTGTCCACTTTAGTCGTTCAACTATTCTCTGTTCACTTTAGTCTTTCCACTATAGTCTCCACTTTATTTTGTCCACTACAGTCTTTCCACTATAGTCTTTCCACTATAGTCTGTCCACTTTAGTCTTTCCACTTTAGTCTTTCCACTTTAGTCTCCACTTTATTCTGTCCACTACAGTCTTTCCACTTTATTCTTTCCACTATTCTCTGTCCACTTTAGTCTTTCCACTTTAGTCTTTCCACTATAGTCTCCACTTTATTCTGTCCAATACAGTCTCTCCACTATAGTCTTTCCACTATAGTCTGTCCACTTTAGTCTTTCAACTATTCTCTGTCCACTTTATTCTTTCCACTATACTCTCCACTTTATTCTGTCCACTACAGTCTTTCCACTATAGTCTGTCCACTTTAGTCTTTCCACTTTAGTCTTTCCACTTTAGTCTGTCCACTTTAGTCTTTCCACTATAGTCTGTCAACTTTAGTCTATCCACTATTCTCTGTCCACTTTAGTCTTTCCACTTTAGTCTTTCCACTAAAGTCTCCACTTTATTCTGTCCACTAGAGTCTTTCCACTATAGTCTTTCCACTATAGCCTGTCCACTTTAGTCTTTCCACTTTAGTCTTTCCACTTTAGTCTGTCCACTTTAGTCTTTCCGCTGTAGTCTGTCCATTACAGTCTTTCCACTATAGTCTTTCCACTATAGTCTGTCCACTTTAGTCTGTCCACTTTATTCTTTCCACTATAGTCTGTCCACTTTAGTCTTTCCACTATTCTCTTTCCACTATTCTCTGTCCACTTTAGTCTTTCCACTTTATTCTGTCAAATACAGTCTTTCCACTTTAGTCTTTCCACTATTTTCTGTCCACTTTAGTCTTTCCACTATAGTCTCCAATTTATTCTGTCCACTACAGTCTCTCCACTATAGTCTTTCCACTATAGTCTGTCCACTTTAGTCTTTCCACTTTTGTCTTTCCACTATAGTCTCCACTTTATTCTGTTCATAGTCTTTCCACTATAGTTTTTTCACTATAGTCTCCACTTTATTCTGTCCACTACAGTCTTTCCACTATAGTCTTTCCACTATAGTCTGTCCACTTTAGTCTTTCCACTTTAGTCTTTCCACTTTAGTCTCCACTTTATTCTGTCCACTACAGTCTTTCCACTTTATTCTTTCCACTATTCTCTGTCCACTATAGTCTTTCCACTTTAGTCTTTCCACTATAGTCTCCACTTTATTCTGTCCAATACAGTCTCTCCACTATAGTCTTTCCACTATAGTCTCTCCACTTTAGTCTTTCAACTATTCTCTGCCCACTTTATTCTTTCCACTATACTCTCCACTTTATTCTGTCCACTACAGTCTTTCCACTACAGTCTTTCCACTTTAGTCTTTCCACTTTAGTCTTTCCACTTTAGTCTGTCCACTTTAGTCTTTCCACTATAGTCTGTCCACTTTAGTCTATCCACTATTCTCTGTCCAATTTAGTCTTTCCACTTTAGTCTTTCCACTACAGTCTCCACTTTATTCTGTCCACTAGAGTCTTTCCACTATAGTCTTTCCACTATAGCCTGTCCACTTTAGTCTTTCCACTTTAGTCTTTCCACTTTAGTCTGTCCACTTTAGTCTTTCCGCTGTAGTCTGTCCATTACAGTCTTTCCACTATAGTCTTTCCACTATAGTCTGTCCACTTTAGTCTGTCCACTTTATTCTTTCCACTATAGTCTGTCCACTTTAGTCTTTCCACTATTCTCTGTCCACTTTAGTCTTTCCACTTTATTCTGTCAAATACAGTCTTTCCACTTTAGTCTTTCCACTATTTTCTGTCCACTTTAGTCTTTCCACTATAGTCTCCAATTTATTCTGTCCACTACAGTCTCTCCACTATAGTCTTTCCACTATAGTCTGTCCACTTTAGTCTTTCCACTTTTGTCTTTCCACTATAGTCTCCACTTTATTCTGTTCATAGTCTTTCCACTATAGTTTTTCCACTATAGTCTGTCCACTTTAGTCGTTCAACTATTCTCTGTTCACTTTAGTCTTTCCACTATAGTCTCCACTTTATTCTGTCCACTACAGTCTTTCCACTAGAGTCTTTCCACTATAGTCTCCACTTTATTCTGTCCACTACAGTCTTTCCACTTTAGTCTTTCCACTATTCTCTGTCCACTTTAGTCTTTCCACTTTAGTCTTTCCACTATAGTCTCCACTTTATTCTGTCCACTACAGTCTCTCCACTATAGTCGTTCCACTATTCTCTGTCCACTTTAGTTTTTCCACTATAGTCTCTCCACTATAGTCTCCACTTTATTCTGTCCACTACTGTCTTTCCACTTTAGTCTTTCCACTATTCTCTGTCCACTTTAGTCTTTCCACTTTAGTCTTTCCACTATGGTCTCCACTTTATTCTGTCCACTACAGTCTCTCCACTATAGTCTTTCCACTATTCTCTGTCCACTTTAGTCTTTCCACTTTAGTCTTTCCACTATAGTCTCCACTTTATTCTGTCCACTACAGTCTCTCCACTATAGTCTTTCCACTATAGTCTTTCCACTTTAGTCTTTCAACTATTCTCTGTCCACTTTAGTCTTTCCACTTTAGTCTTTCCACTATAGTCTCCACTTTATTCTGTCCACTACAGTCTCTCCACTATAGTCTTTCCACTATTCTCTGTCCACTTTAGTCTTTCCACTTTAGTCTTTCCACTATAGTCTCCACTTTATTCTGTCCACTACAGTCTTTCCACTATAGTCTTTCCACTATAGTCTCCACTTTATTCTGTCCACTACAGTCTTTCCACTTTAGTCTTTCCACTATTCTCTGTCCACTTTAGTCTTTCCACTTTAGTCTTTCCACTTTAGTCTTTCCACTAAAGTCTGTCCACTTTAGTCTTTCCACTATTCTCTGTCCACTTTCTTCTTTCCACTATATTCTCCACTTTATTCTGTCCACTACAGTCTTTCCACTATAGTCTGTCCACTTTAGTCTTTCCACTTTAGTCTTTCCACTTTAGTCTGTCCACTTTAGTCTTTCCACTTTAGTCTGTCCACTTTAGTCTATCCACTATTTTCTGTCCACTTTAGTCTTTCCACTTTAGTCTTTCCACTACAGTCTCAAATTTATTCTGTCCACTACAGTCTTTCCACTATAGTCTTTCCACTATAGTCTGTCCACTTTAGTCTTTCCACTTTTGTCTTTCCACTTTAGTCTGTCCACTTTAGTCTTTCCACTGTAGTCTGTCCATTACAGTCTTTCCACTATAGTCTTTCCACTATAGTCTGTCCACTTTAGTCTTTCCACTTTAGTCTGTCCAGTTTAGTCTGTCCACTTTATTCTTTCCACTATAGTCTGTCCACTTTAGTCTTTCTACTATTCTCTGTCCACTTTAGTCTTTCCACTATAGTCTCCACTTTATTCTGTCCACTATAGTCTTTCCACTATAGTCTGTCCACTTTAGTCTTTCCACTTTATTCTGTCCACTACAGTCTTTCCACTTTAGTCTTTCCACTATTCTCTGTCCACTTTAGTCTTTCCACTATAGTCTCCACTTTATTCTGTCCACTACAGTCTCTCCACTATAGTCTTTCCACTTTAGTCTGTCCACTTTAGTCTTTCCACTTTAGTCTTTCCACTATAGTCTCCACTTTATTCTGTCCACTACAGTCTTTCCACTTTAGTCTTTCCACTATTCTCTGTCCACTTTAGTCTTTCCACTATAGTCTCCACTTTATTCCGTCCACTACAGTCTTTCCACTATAGTCTTTCCACTATAGTCTGTCCACTTTAGTCTTTCCACTATTCTCTGTCCACTTTAGTCTTTCCACTATAGTCTCCACTTTATTCTTTAGTCTTTCCACTTTAGTCTTTCCACTGTAGTCTGTCCATTACAGTCTTTCCACTATAGTCTTTCCACTCGCTGTCAATCCCCAAACCACGGTATAGCCAAATGCCCGCATCCGTCTGATTCTCCAAAATGCGCTCGTTGTGCTCGTTGCCACAGTTATAGCAAAGATTCCCCTTGCTCACTGCCTCCAAAGTGTGCCAATTGCGACGGCTGTCATGTCTCTTTTAGCCTCAGATGCAGCGTTATGAGGAAGGCCGTGGGACTTGACAAATAATGGTTTTTCAGGAAAAGAAACTGCGCTGTGTGTCATTAAATGTAAATGGCACTAAGGACAAAGATCTTCTACTTGATGATTTGCTAGGCAGCTCGGACATTCTTTGTCTTCAAGAGCATCTGCTATCCGCCCCTAGTAGCGAAAGTTTGCGCCGATCTCCTGAGCACTTTGTGTTCATTCAGCCGGCAATGAAAACTAGAGGTCGTCCTTCCGGTGGGTTAGCCATTTTTCTTCCAGCCAGCGAGTGTTCAGCACCACCAAAACTGTTCCAGTCTGGGCGTTATGCTCTTGCCGTTCAGTTGGACAATATTGTTCTTGTTAATGTATATTTACCTTGCGACCGGCGGAACATTCCATCACATAGTTCATTTGCTAAGGCTTGTCAGAAAATCAGAACACTTCTATCAGACATTTCAAGGAAAGGAATGAAATGGGCTCTTGTTGGTGATATTAACACTGATCTTCTAACTTCTTCTGTACGGACTGATTTATTTTTCGATTCTTTACCGGTAGCTCACAGTCTCATTGAGAAGTCTCTACCCTTTTCATATAGACATAATCGTGGCGCTAATGTTTCCAACCTTGATCATTTGATTGTTTCTGAAACAAGTCTCATTGACGGTATTGTTGAGGTTGATGAGGAGAAAATTGAGGACGACCATCTGCCTCTGTCTTTCTGTTTGGTTGTCCCTGTTGCTCGAATCAGTCGTCCAAATCCCAAGAAGGCTTGGATCCAAAAGCGTAACTGGAATTGTATAGATACTGTGCTCTACATTTCTACATTAACTAATCTTCTCTCGCTTTTAAAAGTTCCTTTTCACCTTCTTCAGACTGGTATAGCAGCTACTACTTCGTCCGTTGATATTAATTGTTATTATAGCGAGCTTGTCCATTGCTTGAAATTGGCAGCCGATATTGCTGTACCGACTGAGAGAATTCGAGTTGGTACAAGGAAACCTATTTGGAAAGTCAGTCCTGAAGTTAAGAAGGCAAAAAACACGGCAAAATTTTGGCTAAAAATTTGGATTGCTTGTGGACGCCCAGGGAATGGTACTGTTTTTAATCTAAAAGCTAAAAAAAAGCGTGAATACAAATCTTCACTTAAAAATGCTCGTTTGAATGGCTTAGATGCTCCCAGTGACAAAAAAGCGTGGCAAAAGGTCCTTCGTACAGATAAAGGTTCAGCTGTACCTCCTTCCGCGCTAACTATGGCTGACTGGACCAACCACTACCGTGGTCTATTCAGCGGTTGCAAAAACCAGATTCAGCAGCACTTTGAAAATTTACTTCTTAAATACCTACCAAGGAAAATATTTCAACCTTCTGTTCTTCCCGTTACTTGTTCTTCCATCGAAATTGCTTTCCGAAAATTAAGAAGAACTTGTTCTACAGATTCTGATGGCCTTAGTGCCGATTTTTTCAAAATTGAGTGTCCAGCTTTGACACAACACCTTCAGCTGCTATTTCAAATTTGTTTATGCCAGGGTTTGGTTCCGAATAGTTTCCTCCTGGGTACTATAACATCGGTGATTAAGCGAGGGAAAGACGCGGACCTTTGCAAAAGCTATCGGCCAATTACAGTTTCTTGTACCATAAGCAAAATCCTGGAATATGTCCTTCTTCCAGAACTAGTTGAAAAATGTAGCTTTGGTTCAATGCAGTTTGGATTCCGTTCGAGCGCCAGTTGTGCGCATGCTCATCACATATTGACAAAAATGATGAAACAGGCTACCCGCGACAATTCTTCTATACATATATGTTCTATAGATATAGCTGGTGCTTTTGACAATATAACGCATTCTCAGGCCCTATTTTCTCTCATTACTTCTGGCGTGAATCTGTCTGTCGTCTATCTGTTAAAATTTTGGTATGGTCATTCTTCAGTAAGGTTCAAATGGCAAGGTAGCTTGTCAGAGATTATTTCTGTCCGAACTGGTGTTCGCCAAGGGGGAGTCTTATCTCCCTACATCTTCAAATCGGCCATATCTTCTTGTCTCGATTCTTTGCTTCCTGCTTACTTCTATAAAGACTATGCCTTCAGCTACATAGCCTATGCGGACGACTTGCTCTTAGTAAGCCGTAGCCGATCCACACTCACAAAAAATGTAAGTAAGCTGTCGTCAGAACTTCTGAAAATTGGCCTTGAAGTTAACCTTTCAAAATGTGAGTACCTGCATTTCAACCCTTCGTCAAATTGTTCGAGTGCATCTAAAGCTTCTATATCTCTTGGATCGTTCATCGTCAAATCAACAGACTCTCTACGGTGGCTCGGCATAACATTCAAATCTTCATTGTCAAAATTTTGCTCATCGGTTGTTCAAGAAGTTTATAAGTCGATCCGTAGCGCCTATGGGCGCATCGTCCCCAACCGGGGGCGCTATAATCGTAAAGCTTTGGGAAATTTGTACAGCACCTTCTGCGCTCCTTCTATACTATTTCGTTCTGGCGTCACTCATGTTCTGCGAAAGAAGGAGATTAAAAAGATGAGATCATGTTATTTTAAATATGCAAAGCACCTCCTCCACTTGTCGAAATTATGTCATAACCATACATTGACGGAGAAATTCAAAATTCAAGACGCAAGTGTTACCCTTTTGGATGTTTCGTCATCACTTTCAAAACTCATGGACAACAAGGCCCAACCAGCACACGATGTCGTCCACTGCTTCCTGACCGAAGATTAAAAATTAAGTGTCTTTTTCTGTGTGTATATATGTGTTTTGTTTATTTTCTTTACTTTTGTCATTTACTCCGCCTTTTCAAAATGGCGGGTCATAAATAAATTACTTACTTACTTACTTACTATAGTCTGTCCACTTTAGTCTTTCCACTTTAGTCTTTCCACTTTAGTCTGTCCGCTTTAGTCTTTCCACTATAGTCTCCACTTTATTCTGTCCACTACAGTCTTTCCACTATAGTCTTTCCACTATAGTCTGTCCAGTTTAGTCTGTCCACTTTATTCTTTCCACTATAGTCAGTCCACTTTAGTCTTTCCACTATTCTCTGTCCACTTTAGTCTTTCCACTTTATTCTCTCCAATACAGTCTTTCCACTTTAGTCTTTCCACTATTCTCTGTCCACTTTAGTCTTTCCACTATAGTCTCCACTTTATTCTGTCCACTACAGTCTCTCCACTATAGTCTTTCCACTATAGTCTGTCCACTTTAGTCTTTCCACTTTAGTCTTTCCACTATAGTCTCCACTCTATTCTGTTCACAGTCTTTCCACTATAGTCTGTCCACTTTAGTCTTTCCACTATTCTCTGTTCACTACAGTCTCCACTTTATTCTGTCCACTACAGTCTTTCCACTATAGTCTTTCCATTTTAGTCTGTCCACTTAGTCTTTCCACTTCAGTCTTTCCACTATAGTCTATCCACTTTAGTCTTTCCACTTTAGTCGTTCCACTATAGTCTCCACTTTATTCTGTCCACTACAGTCTTTCCACTTTAGTCTTTCCACTATTCTCTGTCCACTTTAGTCTTTCCACTATAGTCTCCACTTTATTCTGTCCACTACAGTCTCTCCACTATAGTCTTTCCACTATAGTCTGTCCACTTTAGTCTTTCCACTTTAGCCTTTCCACTATAGTCTCCACTTTATTCTGTCCACTACAGTCTTTCCACTTTAGTCCTTCCACTATTCTCTGTCCACTTTAGTCTTTCCACTTTAGTCTTTCCACTATAGTCTCCACTTTATTCCGTCCACTTTAGTCTCTTCACTATTCTCTGTCCACTTTAGTCTTTCCACTATAGTCTCCACTTTATTCTGTCCACTACAGTCTTTCCACTTTAGTCTTTCCACTATAGTCTTTCCACTTCAGTCTGTCCACTTCAGTCTTTCCACTATAGTCTGTCCACTTTAGTCTTTCCACTTTAGTCTTTCCACTATAGTCTCCACTTTAGTCTGTCCACTACAGTCTTTCCACTATAGTCTTTCCACTGTAGTCTGTCCACTTTAGTCGTTCCACTATTCTCTGTTCACTTTAGTCTTTCCACGATAGTCTCCACTTTATTCTGTCCACTACAGTCTTTCCACTATAGTCTTTCCAATATAGTCTGTCCACTTTAGCCTTTCCACTTTAGTCTTTCCACTATAGTCTCCACTTTCTTCTGTCCACTATAGTCTACACTTTATTCTGTCCACTACAGTCTTTCCCCTATAGTCTTTCCACTATCGTCTGTCCAGTTGATTCTGTCCACTTTATTCTTTCCACTATAGTCTGTCCACTTTAGTCTTTCCACTATTCTCTGTCCACTTTAGTCTTTCCACTTTATTCTGTCCACTACAGTCTTTCCACTTTAGTCTTTCCACTATTCTCTGTCCACTTTAGTCTTTCCACTATAGTCTCCACTTTATTCTGTCCACTACAGTCTCTCCACTATAGTCTTTCCACTATAGTCTGTCCACTTTAGTCTTTCCACTTTAGTCTTTCCACTATAGTCTCCACTTTATTCTCTTCACAGTCTTTCCACTATAGTCTTTCCACAATTAGTCTTTCCACTTTAGTCTTTCCACTTTAGTCTGTCCGCTTTAGTCTTTCCACTATAGTCTCCACTTTATTCTGTCCACTACAGTCTTTCCACTATAGTCTTTCCACTATAGTCTGTCCAGTTTAGTCTGTCCACTTTATTCTTTCCACTATAGTCTGTCCACTTTAGTCTTTCCACTATTCTCTGTCCACTTTAGTCTTTCCACTATAGTCTCCACTTTATTCTGTCCACTACAGTCTTTCCACCTTAGTCTTTCCACTATAGTCTTTCCACTTCAGTCTGTCCACTTTAGTCTTTCCACTATAGTCTGTCCACTTTAGACTTTCCACTTTATTCTGTCCACTACAGTCTTTCCACTTTAGTCTTTCCACTATTCTCTGTCCACTTTAGTCTTTCCACTATAGTCTCCACTTTATTCTGTCCACTACAGTCTCTCCACTATAGTCTTTCCACTATAGTCTGTCCACTTTAGTCTTTCCACTTTAGTCTTTCCACTATAGTCTCCACTTTATTCTGTCCACTACAGTCTTTCCACTTTAGTCTTTCCACTATTCTCTGTCCACTTTAGTCTTTCCACTATCGTCTCCACTTTATTCTGTCCACTACAGTCTTTCCACCTTAGTCTTTCCACTATAGTCTTTCCACTTCAGTCTGTCCACTTTAGTCTTTCCACTATAGTCTTTCCACTTTAGTCTTTCCACTATAGTCTTTCCATTTTAGTCTGTCCACTTAGTCTTTCCACTTTAGTCTTTCCACTATAGTCTATCCACTTTAGTCTTTCCACTTTAGTCGTTCCACTATAGTCTCCACTTTATTCTGTCCAATACAGTCTTTCCACTTTAGTCTTTCCACTATTCTCTGTCCACTTTAGTCTTTCCAATATAGTCTCCACTTTATTCTGTCCACTACAGTCTTTCCACTGTAGTCTTTCCCCTATAGTCTGTCCACTTTAGTCTTTCCACTATAGTCTACACTTTGTTCTGTCCACTACAGTCTTTCCACTATAGTCTTTCCACTATAGTCTGTCCACTTTAGTCTTTCCACTTTAGTTTTTCCACTTTTTTCTGTCAACTTCAGTCTTTCCACTATAGTCTGTCCACTTTAGTCTTTCCACTTAAGTCTTTCCACTATAGTCTGCACTTTAGTCTGTCCACTACAGTCTTTCCACTATAGTCTTTCCACTATAGTCTGTCCACTTTAGTCGTTCAACTATTCTCTGTTCACTTTAGTCTTTCCACTATAGTCTCCACTTTATTCTGTCCACTACAGTCTTTCCACTATAGTCTTTCCACTATAGTCTGTCCACTTTAGTCTTTCCACTTTAGTCTTTCCACTTTAGTCTCCACTTTATTCTGTCCACTACAGTCTTTCCACTTTATTCTTTCCACTATTCTCTGTCCACTTTAGTCTTTCCACTTTAGTCTTTCCACTATAGTCTCCACTTTATTCTGTCCAATACAGTCTCTCCACTATAGTCTTTCCACTATAGTCTGTCCACTTTAGTCTTTCAACTATTCTCTGTCCACTTTATTCTTTCCACTATACTCTCCACTTTATTCTGTCCACTACAGTCTTTCCACTATAGTCTGTCCACTTTAGTCTTTCCACTTTAGTCTTTCCACTTTAGTCTGTCCACTTTAGTCTTTCCACTATAGTCTGTCCACTTTAGTCTATCCACTATTCTCTGTCCACTTTAGTCTTTCCACTTTAGTCTTTCCACTACAGTCTCCACTTTATTCTGTCCACTAGAGTCTTTCCACTATAGTCTTTCCACTATAGCCTGTCCACTTTAGTCTTTCCACTTTAGTCTTTCCACTTTAGTCTGTCCACTTTAGTCTTTCCGCTGTAGTCTGTCCATTACAGTCTTTCCACTATAGTCTTTCCACTATAGTCTGTCCACTTTAGTCTGTCCACTTTATTCTTTCCACTATAGTCTGTCCACTTTAGTCTTTCCACTATTCTCTTTCCACTATTCTCTGTCCACTTTAGTCTTTCCACTTTATTCTGTCAAATACAGTCTTTCCACTTTAGTCTTTCCACTATTTTCTGTCCACTTTAGTCTTTCCACTATAGTCTCCAATTTATTCTGTCCACTACAGTCTCTCCACTATAGTCTTTCCACTATAGTCTGTCCACTTTAGTCTTTCCACTTTTGTCTTTCCACTATAGTCTCCACTTTATTCTGTTCATAGTCTTTCCACTATAGTTTTTTCACTATAGTCTGTCCACTTTAGTCGTTCAACTATTCTCTGTTCACTTTAGTCTTTCCACTATAGTCTCCACTTTATTCTGTCCACTACAGTCTTTCCACTAGAGTCTTTCCACTATAGTCTCCACTTTATTCTGTCCACTACAGTCTTTCCACTATTCTCTGTCCACTTTAGTCTTTCCACTTTAGTCTTTCCACTATAGTCTCCACTTTATTCTGTCCACTACAGTCTCTCCACTATAGTCGTTCCACTATTCTCTGTCCACTTTAGTCTTTCCACTATAGTCTCTCCACTATAGTCTCCACTTTATTCTGTCCACTACTGTCTTTCCACTTTAGTCTTTCCACTATTCTCTGTCCACTTTAGTCGTTCCACTATAGTCTCCACTTTATTCTGTCCAATACAGTCTTTCCACTTTAGTCTTTCCACTATTCTCTGTCCACTTTAGTCTTTCCACTATAGTCTCCACTTTATTCTGTCCACTACAGTCTTTCCACTGTAGTCTTTCCCCTATAGTCTCTCCACTATAGTCTTTCCACTATTCTCTGTCCACTTTAGTCTTTCCACTTTAGTCTTTCCACTATAGTCTCCACTTTATTCTGTCCACTACAGTCTCTCCACTATAGTCTTTCCACTATAGTCTTTCCACTTTAGTCTTTCAACTATTCTCTGTCCACTTTAGTCTTTCCACTTTAGTCTTTCCACTATAGTCTCCACTTTATTCTGTCCACTACAGTCACTACAGTTCTTTAGTCTTTCCACTTTAGTCTTTCCACTGTAGTCTGTCCATTACAGTCTTTCCACTATAGTCTTTCCACTATAGTCTGTCCACTTTAGTCTTTCCACTTTAGTCTTTCCACTTTAGTCTGTCCGCTTTAGTCTTTCCACTATAGTCTCCACTTTATTCTGTCCACTACAGTCTTTCCACTATAGTCTTTCCACTATAGTCTGTCCAGTTTTGTCTGTCCACTTTATTCTTTCCACTATAGTCAGTCCACTTTAGTCTTTCCACTATTCTCTGTCCACTTTAGTCTTTCCACTTTATTCTCTCCAATACTGTCTTTCCACTTTAGTCTTTCCACTATTCTCTGTCCACTTTAGTCTTTCCACTATAGTCTCCACTTTATTCTGTCCACTACAGTCTCTCCACTATAGTCTTTCCACTATAGTCTGTCCACTTTAGTCTTTCCACTTTAGTCTTTCCACTATAGTCTCCACTCTATTCTGTTCACAGTCTTTCCACTATAGTCTGTCCACTTTAGTCTTTCCACTATTCTCTGTTCACTTTAGTCTTTCCACTATAGTCTCCACTTTATTCTGTCCACTACAGTCTTTCCACTATAGTCTTTCCACTATTCACTGTCCACTTTAGTCTTTCCACTTTAGTCTTTCCACTATAGTCTCCACTTTATTCTGTCCACTACAGTCTCTCCACTATAGTCTTTCCACTATAGTCTGTCCACTTTATTCTGTCCACTACAGTCTCTCCACTACAGTCTCTCCACTATAGTCTTTCCACTATAGTCTGTCCACTTTAGTCTTTCCACTATTCTCTGTTCACTTTAGTCTTTCCACTATAGTCTCCACTTTATTCTGTCCACTACAGTCTTTCCACTATAGTCTTTCCACTATTCACTGTCCACTTTAGTCTTTCCACTTTAGTCTTTCCACTATAGTCTCCACTTTATTCTGTCCACTACAGTCTCTCAACTATAGTCTTTCCACTATAGTCTGTCCACTTTAGTCTTTCCACTATTCTCTGTCCACTTTATTCTTTCCACAATACTCTCCACTTTATTCTGTCCACTACAGTCTTTCCACTATAGTCTGTCCACTTTAGTCTTTCCACTTTAGTCTTTCCACTACAGTCTCCACTTTATTCTGTCCACTACAGTCTTTCCACTATAGTCTTTCCATTTTAGTCTGTCCACTTAGTCTTTCCACTTCAGTCTTTCCACTATAGTCTATCCACTTTAGTCTTTCCACTTTAGTCGTTCCACTATAGTCTCCACTTTATTCAGTCCAATACAGTCTGTCCACTTTAGTCTTTCCACTATTCTCTGTCCACTTTAGTCTTTCCACTATAGTCTCCACTTTATTCTGTCCACTACAGTCTTTCCACTATAGTCTGTCCACTTTAGTCTTTCCACTTTATTCTGTCCACTACAGTCTTTCCACTTTAGTCTTTCCACTATTCTCTGTCCACTTTAGTCTTTCCACTATAGTCTCCACTTTATTCTGTCCACTACAGTCTCTCCACTATAGTCTTTCCACTATAGTCTGTCCACTTTAGTCTTTCCACTTTAGCCTTTCCACTATAGTCTCCACTTTATTCTGTCCACTACAGTCTTTCCACTTTAGTCTTTCCACTATTCTCTGTCCACTTTAGTCTTTCCACTTTAGTCTTTCCACTATAGTCTCCACTTTATTCCGTCCACTTTAGTCTCTTCACTATTATCTGTCCACTTTAGTCTTTCCACTATAGTCTCCACTTTATTCTGTCCACTACAGTCTTTCCACTTTAGTCTTTCCACTATAGTCTTTCCACTTCAGTCTGTCCACTTCAGTCTTTCCACTATAGTCTGTCCACTTTAGTCTTTCCACTTTAGTCTTTCCACTATAGTCTCCACTTTAGTCTGTCCACTACAGTCTTTCCACTATAGTCTTTCCACTGTAGTCTGTCCACTTTAGTCGTTCCACTATTCTCTGTTCACTTTAGTCTTTCCACGATAGTCTCCACTTTATTCTGTCCACTACAGTCTTTCCACTATAGTCTTTCCAATATAGTCTGTCCACTTTAGCCTTTCCACTTTAGTCTTTCCACTATAGTCTCCACTTTATTCTGTCCACTATAGTCTACACTTTATTCTGTCCACTACAGTCTTTCCCCTATAGTCTTTCCACTATCGTCTGTCCAGTTGATTCTGTCCACTTTATTCTTTCCACTATAGTCTGTCCACTTTAGTCTTTCCACTATTCTCTGTCCACTTTAGTCTTTCCACTTTATTCTATCCACTACAGTCTTTCCACTTTAGTCTTTCCACTATTCTCTGTCCACTTTAGTCTTTCCACTATAGTCTCCACTTTATTCTGTCCACTACAGTCTCTCCACTATAGTCTTTCCACTATAGTCTGTCCACTTTAGTCTTTCCACTTTAGTCTTTCCACTATAGTCTCCACTTTATTCTCTTCACAGTCTTTCCACTATAGTCTTTCCACAATTAGTCTTTCCACTTTAGTCTTTCCACTTTAGTCTGTCCGCTTTAGTCTTTCCACTATAGTCTCCACTTTATTCTGTCCACTACAGTCTTTCCACTATAGTCTTTCCACTATAGTCTGTCCAGTTTAGTCTGTCCACTTTATTCTTTCTACTATAGTCTGTCCACTTTAGTCTTTCCACTATTCTCTGTCCACTTTAGTCTTTCCACTATAGTCTCCACTTTATTCTGTCCACTACATTCTTTCCACTATAGTCTGTCCACTTTAGTCTTTCCACTTTATTCTGTCCACTACAGTCTTTCCACTTTAGTCTTTCCACTATTCTCTGTCCACTTTAGTCTTTCCACTATAGTCTCCACTTTATTCTGTCCACTACAGTCTCTCCACTATAGTCTTTCCACTATAGTCTGTCCACTTTAGTCTTTCCACTTTAGTCTTTCAACTATAGTCTCCACTTTATTCTGTCCACTACAGTCTTTCCACTTTAGTCTTTCCACTATTCTCTGTCCACTTTAGTCTTTCCACTTTAGTCTTTCCACTATAGTCTCCACTTTATTCCGTCCACTATAGTCTTTCCACTATAGTCTTTCCACTATAGTCTGTCCACTTTAGTCTTTCCACTATTCTCTGTCCACTTTAGTCTTTCCACTATCGTCTCCACTTTATTCTGTCCACTACAGTCTTTCCACCTTAGTCTTTCCACTATAGTCTTTCCACTTCAGTCTGTCCACTTTAGTCTTTCCACTATAGTCTTTCCACTTTAGTCTTTCCACTATAGTCTTTCCATTTTAGTCTGTCCACTTAGTCTTTCCACTTCAGTCTTTCCACTATAGTCTATCCACTTTAGTCTTTCCACTTTAGTCGTTCCACTATAGTCTCCACTTTATTCTGTCCAATACAGTCTTTCCACTTTAGTCTTTCCACTATTCTCTGTCCACTTTAGTCTTTCCACTATAGTCTCCACTTTATTCTGTCCACTACAGTCTTTCCACTGTAGTCTTTCCCCTATAGTCTGTCCACTTTAGTCTTTCCACTATTCTCTGTCCACTTTAGTCTTTCCACTATAGTCTACAGTTTGTTCTGTCCACTACAGTCTTTCCACTATAGTCTTTCCACTATAGTCTTTCCACTTTAGTCTTTCCACTATAGTCTCCACTTTAGTCTGTCCACTACAGTCTTTCCACTATAGTCTGTCCACTGTAGTCTGTCCACTTTAGTCGTTCCACTATTCTCTGTTCACTTTAGTCTTTCCACGATAGTCTCCACTTTATTCTGTCCACTACAGTCTTTCCACTATAGTCTTTCCAATATAGTCTGTCCACTTTAGCCTTTCCACTTTAGTCTTTCCACTATAGTCTC
This sequence comes from Branchinecta sandiegonensis, assembly GCA_030848855.1. Classification (NCBI taxonomy): domain Eukaryota; kingdom Metazoa; phylum Arthropoda; class Branchiopoda; order Anostraca; family Branchinectidae; genus Branchinecta; species Branchinecta sandiegonensis. The sequence continues at coordinate 2,423 of JAUPMV010000268.1, read as the reverse complement.
CACTTTATTCTGTCCACTATAGTCTACACTTTATTCTGTCCACTACAGTCTTTCCCCTATAGTCTTTCCACTATCGTCTGTCCAGTTGATTCTATCCACTTTATTCTTTCCACTATAGTCTGTCCACTTTAGTCTTTCCACTATTCTCTGTCCACTTTAGTCTTTCCACTTTATTCTGTCCACTACAGTCTTTCCACTTTAGTCTTTCCACTATTCTCTGTCCACTTTAGTCTTTCCACTATAGTCTCCACTTTATTCTGTCCACTACAGTCTCTCCACTATAGTCTTTCCACTATAGTCTGTCCACTTTAGTCTTTCCACTTTAGTCTTTCCACTATAGTCTCCACTTTATTCTCTTCACAGTCTTTCCACTATAGTCTTTCCACAATTAGTCATTCCACTTTAGTCTTTCCACTTTAGTCTGTCCGCTTTAGTCTTTCCACTATAGTCTCCACTTTATTCTGTCCACTACAGTCTTTCCACTATAGTCTTTCCACTATAGTCTGTCCAGTTTAGTCTGTCCACTTTATTCTTTCCACTATAGTCTGTCCACTTTAGTCTTTCCACTATTCTCTGTCCACTTTAGTCTTTCCACTATAGTCTCCACTTTATTCTGTCCACTACAGTCTTTCCACTATAGTCTGTCCACTTTAGTCTTTCCACTTTATTCTGTCCACTACAGTCTTTCCACTTTAGTCTTTCCAGTATTCTCTGTCCACTTTAGTCTTTCCACTATAGTCTCCACTTTATTCTGTCCACTACAGTCTCTCCACTATAGTCTTTCCACTATAGTCTGTCCACTTTAGTCTTTCCACTTTAGTCTTTCCACTATAGTCTCCACTTTATTCTGTCCACTACAGTCTTTCCACTTTAGTCTTTCCACTATTCTCTGTCCACTTTAGTCTTTCCACTTTAGTCTTTCCACTATAGTCTCCACTTTATTCCGTCCACTATAGTCTTTCCACTATAGTCTTTCCACTATAGTCTGTCCACTTTAGTCTTTCCACTATTCTCTGTCCACTTTAGTCTTTCCACTATCGTCTCCACTTTATTCTGTCCACTACAGTCTTTCCACCTTAGTCTTTCCACTATAGTCTTTCCACTTCAGTCTGTCCACTTTAGTCTTTCCACTATAGTCTTTCCACTTTAGTCTTTCCACTATAGTCTTTCCATTTTAGTCTGTCCACTTAGTCTTTCCACTTCAGTCTTTCCACTATAGTCTATCCACTTTAGTCTTTCCACTTTAGTCGTTCCACTATAGTCTCCACTTTATTCTGTCCAATACAGTCTTTCCACTTTAGTCTTTCCACTATTCTCTGTCCACTTTAGTCTTTCCACTATAGTCTCCACTTTATTCTGTCCACTACAGTCTTTCCACTGTAGTCTTTCCCCTATAGTCTGTCCACTTTAGTCTTTCCACTATTCTCTGTCCACTTTAGTCTTTCCACTATAGTCTACAGTTTGTTCTGTCCACTACAGTCTTTCCACTATAGTCTTTCCACTATAGTCTGTCCACTTTAGTCTTTCCACTTTAGTTTTTCCACTTTAGTCTGTCAACTTCAGTCTTTCCACTATAGTCTGTCCACTTTAGTCTTTCCACTTAAGTCTTTCCACTATAGTCTGCACTTTAGTCTGTCCACTACAGTCTTTCCACTATAGTCTTTCCACTATAGTCTGTCCACTTTAGTCGTTCAACTATTCTCTGTTCACTTTAGTCTTTCCACTATAGTCTCCACTTTATTCTGTCCACTACAGTCTTTCCACTATAGTCTTTCCACTATAGTCTGTCCACTTTAGTCTTTCCACTTTAGTCTTTCCACTTTAGTCTCCACTTTATTCTGTCCACTACAGTCTTTCCACTTTATTCTTTCCACTATTCTCTGTCCACTTTAGTCTTTCCACTTTAGTCTTTCCACTATAGTCTCCACTTTATTCTGTCCAATACAGTCTCTCCACTATAGTCTTTCCACTATAGTCTGTCCACTTTAGTCTTTCAACTATTCTCTGTCCACTTTATTCTTTCCACTATACTCTCCACTTTATTCTGTCCACTACAGTCTTTCCACTATAGTCTGTCCACTTTAGTCTTTCCACTTTAGTCTTTCCACTTTAGTCTGTCCACTTTAGTCTTTCCACTATAGTCTGTCCACTTTAGTCTATCCACTATTCTCTGTCCACTTTAGTCTTTCCACTTTAGTCTTTCCACTACAGTCTCCACTTTATTCTGTCCACTAGAGTCTTTCCACTATAGTCTTTCCACTATAGCCTGTCCACTTTAGTCTTTCCACTTTAGTCTTTCCACTTTAGTCTGTCCACTTTAGTCTTTCCGCTGTAGTCTGTCCATTACAGTCTTTCCACTATAGTCTTTCCACTATAGTCTGTCCACTTTAGTCTGTCCACTTTATTCTTTCCACTATAGTCTG
>JAUPMV010000267.1:0-28417 GCA_030848855.1 Branchinecta sandiegonensis | reverse complement strand
GTCCACTTTAGGTCTTTCCACTATAGTCTGTCCACTTTAGTCTTTCCACTACTCTCTGTCAACTTTAGTCTTTCCGCTTCAGTCTTTCCACTAGAGTCTGTCACTTTAGTCTTTCCACTTTAGTCTGTCCAATTTAGTCTGTCCACTTTAGTCTTTCCACTATTCTCTGTCCACTTTAGTCTTTCCACTATAGTCTCCACTTTATTCAGGTCCACTACAGTCATTCCACTATAGTCTTTCCACTATATTCTGTCCACTTTAGTCTTTCCACTTTAGTCTTTCCACTTTATTCTCTCCACTTCAGTGTTTACACTTTAGTTTGTCCACTGAATCTTTCCACTTCAGTCTTTCCACTATAGTCTGTCCACTTTAGTCTTTCCACTTTTGTCTTTCCACTATAGTCTGTCCACTTTAGTCTTTCCACTTTAGTCTGTCCACTTAGTCTTTCCACTTTAGTCTTTCCACTTTAGTCTTTCCACTTTAAGTCTGTCCACTTTAGTCTTTCCACTATAGTCCTGTCCACTTTAGTCTTTCCACTACTCTCTGTCAACTTTAGTCTTTCCGCTTCAGTCTTTCCACTAGAGTCTGTCCACTTTAGTCTTTCCACTTTAGTCTGTCCAATTTAGTCTGTCCACTTTAGTCTTTCCACTATTCTCTGTCCACTTTAGTCTTTCCACTATAGTCTCCACTTTATTCTGTCCACTACAGTCTTTCCACTATAGTCTTTCCACTATATCTGTCCACTTTAGTCTTTCCACTTTAGTCTTTCCACTTTATTCTCTCCACTTCAGTGTTTACACTTTAGTTTGTCCACTGAATCTTTCCACTTCAGTCTTTCCACTATAGTCTTTCCACTATAGTCTGTCCACTTTAGTCTTTCCACTTTAGTCTTTCCACTTTAGTCTGTCCACTATAGTCTGTCCACTTTAGTCTTTCCACTATAGTCTGTCCATTTTAGTCTTTCCACTTTAGTCTGTCCACTTTAGTCTTTCCACTTTAGTCTTTCCACTTTAGTCTTTCCACTTTAGTCTGTCCACTTTAGTCTTTCCACTATAGTGTGTCCACTTTAGTCTTTCCACTACTCTCTGTCAACTTTAGTCTTTCCGCTTCAGTCTTTCCACTAGAGTCTGTCCACTTTAGTCTTTCCACTTTAGTCTGTCCAATTTAGTCTGTCCACTTTAGTCTTTCCACTATTCTCTGTCCACTTTAGTCTTTCCACTATAGTCTCCACTTTATTCTGTCCACTACAGTCTTTCCACTATAGTCTTTCCACTATATTCTGTCCACTTTAGTCTTTCCACTAGTCTTTCCACTATAGTCTTTCCACTATAGTCTGTCCACTTTAGTCTTTCCACATTAGTCTTTCCACTTTAGTCTGTCCAATTCAGTCTTTCCACTTTAGTCTGTCCAATTCAGTCTTTCCACTATAGTCTGTCCACTTTAGTCTTTCCACTATAGTCTCCACTTTATTCTGTCCACTACTGTCTTTCCACTATAGTCTTTCCACTATAGTCTGTCCACTTTAGTCTTTCCACTTCAATCTTTCCACTTTAGTCTGTCCACTTTAGTCTTTCCACTATAGTCTGTCCACTTTAGACTTTCCACTTTAGTCTTTCCGCTTTATTCTGTCCACTACAGTCTTTCCACTATTCTCTGTCCACTTTAGTCTTTCCACTTTAGTCTTTCCACTATAGTCTCCACTTTATTCTGTCCGCTACAGTCTCTCCACTATAGTATTTCCACTATAGTCTGTCCACTTTAGTCTTTCCACTATTCTCTGTCCACTTTAGTTTTTCCACTATACTCTCCACTTTATTCTGTCCACTACAGTCTTTCCACTATAGTCTTTCCACTATAGTTTGTCCACTTTAGTCTTTCCACTTTAGTCTTTCCACTTTAGTCTGTCCACTTTAGTCTTTCCAACATAGTCTGTCCACTTTAGTCTTTCCACTTTAGTCTTTCCACTATACTCTCCACTTTATTCTGTCCACTACAGTCTTTCCACTATAGTCTTTCCACTATAGTCTGTCCACTTTAGTCTTTCCACTATAGTCTTTCCACTATAGTCTGTCCACTTTAGTCTTTCCACTTTAGTCTTTCCACTTTAGTCTGTCCACTTTAGTCTTTCCACTATAGTCTGTCCACTTTAGTCTTTCCACTTAGTCTTTCCACTATAGTCTTTCCACTATAGTCTGTCCACTTTAGTCTTTCCACTTAGTCTTTCCACTATAGTCTTTCCACTATAGTCTGTCCACTTTAGTGTTTCCACTTTAGTGTTTCCACTTTAGTCTGTCCACTTTAGTCTTTCCACTATAGTCTGTCCACTTTAGTCTTTCCACTTTAGTCTTTCCGCTTTAGTCTGTCCACTTAGTCTTTCCACTAGAGTCTGTCCAGTTTAGTCGGTCCACTTTAGTCTTTCCACTATGGTCTCGACTTTATTCTGTCCACTAGAGTTTTTCCACTATAGTCTTTCCACTATAGTCTGTCCACTTTAGTCTTTCCACTTTAGTTTTTCCACTTTAGTCTGTCCACTTCAGTCTTTCCACTACAGTCTGTCCACTTTAGTCTTTCCACTTTAGTCTGTCCACTTTAGTCTTTCCGCTATAGTCTGTCCACTTTAGTCTTTCCACTTAGTCTTTCCACTATAGTCTTTCCACTATAGTCTGTCCACTTTAGTCTTTCCACTTAGTCTTTCCACTATAGTCTTTCCACTATAGTCTGTCCACTTTAGTGTTTCCACTTTAGTGTTTCCACTTTAGTCTGTCCACTTTAGTCTTTCCACTATAGTCTGTCCACTTTAGTCTTTCCACTTTAGTCTTTCCGCTTTAGTCTGTCCACTTAGTCTTTCCACTAGAGTCTGTCCAGTTTAGTCGGTCCACTTTAGTCTTTCCACTATGGTCTCGACTTTATTCTGTCCACTACAGTTTTTCACTATAGTCTTTCCACTATAGTCTGTCCACTTTAGTCTTTCCACTTTAGTTTTTCCACTTTAGTCTGTCCACTTCAGTCTTTCCACTACAGTCTGTCCACTTTAGTCTTTCCACTATAGTGTGTCCACTTTAGTCTTTCCACTACTCTCTGTCAACTTTAGTCTTTCCGCTTCAGTCTTTCCACTAGAGTCTGTCCACTTTAGTCTTTCCACTTTAGTCTGTCCAATTTAGTCTGTCCACTTTAGTCTTTCCACTATTCTCTGTCCACTTTAGTCTTTCCACTATACTCTCCACTTTATTCTGTCCACTACAGTCTTTCCACTATAGTCTTTCCACTATAGTCTGTCCACTTTAGTCTTTCCACTTTAGTTTTTCCACTTTAGTCTGTCCACTTCAGTCTTTCCACTATAGTCTGTCCACTTTAGTCTTTCCACTTTAGTCTTTCCACTATACTCTCCACTTTATTCTGTCCACTACAGTCTTTCCACTATAGTCTTTCCACTATAGTCCGTCCACTTTAGTCTTTCCACTTTAGTCTTTCCACTTTAGTCTTTCCTCTATAGTCTTTCCACTATAGTCTGTCCACTTTAGTCTTTCCACTTTAGTCTTTCCACTTTAGTCGGTCCACTTTAGTCTTTCCACTATAGTCTGTCCACTTTAGTCTTTCCACTTAGTCTTTCCACTATAGTCTTTCCACTATAGTCTGTCCACTTTAGTGTTTCCACTTTAGTGTTTCCACTTTAGTCTGTCCACTTTAGTCTTTCCACTATAGTCTGTCCACTTTAGTCTTTCCACTTTAGTCTTTCCGCTTTAGTCTGTCCACTTAGTCTTTCCACGAGAGTCTGTCCAGTTTAGTCGGTCCACTTTAGTCTTTCCACTATGGTCTCGACTTTATTCTGTCCACTACAGTTTTTCCACTATAGTCTTTCCACTATAGTCTGTCCACTTAAGTCTTTCCACTTTAGTTTTTCCACTTTAGTCCGTCCACTTCAGTCTTTCCACTACAGTCTGTCCACTTTAGTCTTTCCACTTTAGTCTTTCCACTTTAGTCTTTACACTATAGTCTCCACTTTATTCTGTGCACTACAGTTTTTCCACTATAGTCTTTCCACTTTAGTCTTTCCACTTTAGTCTGTCCACTTTAGTCTTTCCACTATAGACTGTCCACTTTAGTCTTTCCACTATTCTCTCTCCACAATAGTCTTTCCACTATAGTCTCCACTTTATTCTGTCCACTACAGTCTTTCCACTATAGTCTTTCCACTATATTCTGTCCACTTTAGTCTTTCCACTTTAGTCTTTCCACTTTAGTCTGTCCACTTTAGTCTTTCCACTATAGTCTGTCCACTATAGTCTTTCCACTACAGTCTTTCCACTATAGTCTTTCCACTATAGTCTGTCCACTTTAGTCTTTCCACTATTCTCTGTCCACTTTAGTCTTTCCACTATAGTCTCCACTTTATTCTGTCCACTTTAGTCTTTCCACTTTAGTCTTTCCACTATAGTCTGTCCACTTCAGTCTTTCCACTATTCTCTGTCCACTTTAGTCTTTCCACTTTAGTCTTTCCACTATAGTTTCCACTTTATTCTGTCCACTACATAGTGTTTCCACTTTAGTGTGTCCACTTTAGTCTTTCCACTACTCTCTGTCAACTTTAGTCTTTCCGCTTCAGTCTTTCCACTAGAGTCTGTCCACTTTAGTCTTTCCACTTTAGTCTGTCCAATTTAGTCTGTCCACTTTAGTCTTTCCACTATTCTCTGTCCACTTTAGTCTTTCCACTATAGTCTCCACTTTATTCTGTCCACTACAGTCTTTCCACTATAGTCTTTCCACTATATTCTGTCCACTTTAGTCTTTCCACTAGTCTTTCCACTATAGTCTTTCCACTATAGTCTGTCCACTTTAGTCTTTCCACATTAGTCTTTCCACTTTAGTCTGTCCAATTCAGTCTTTCCACTTTAGTCTGTCCAATTCAGTCTTTCCACTATAGTCTGTCCACTTTAGTCTTTCCACTATAGTCTCCACTTTATTCTGTCCACTACTGTCTTTCCACTATAGTCTTTCCACTATAGTCTGTCCACTTTAGTCTTTCCACTTCAATCTTTCCACTTTAGTCTGTCCACTTTAGTCTTTCCACTATAGTCTGTCCACTTTAGACTTTCCACTTTAGTCTTTCCGCTTTATTCTGTCCACTACAGTCTTTCCACTATTCTCTGTCCACTTTAGTCTTTCCACTTTAGTCTTTCCACTATAGTCTCCACTTTATTCTGTCCGCTACAGTCTCTCCACTATAGTATTTCCACTATAGTCTGTCCACTTTAGTCTTTCCACTATTCTCTGTCCACTTTAGTTTTTCCACTATACTCTCCACTTTATTCTGTCCACTACAGTCTTTCCACTATAGTCTTTCCACTATAGTTTGTCCACTTTAGTCTTTCCACTTTAGTCTTTCCACTTTAGTCTGTCCACTTTAGTCTTTCCACCATAGTCTGTCCACTTTAGTCTTTCCACTTTAGTCTTTCCACTATACTCTCCACTTTATTCTGTCCACTACAGTCTTTCCACTATAGTCTTTCCACTATAGTCTGTCCACTTTAGTCTTTCCACTATAGTCTTTCCACTATAGTCTGTCCACTTTAGTCTTTCCACTTTAGTCTTTCCACTTTAGTCTGTCCACTTTAGTCTTTCCACTATAGTCTGTCCACTTTAGTCTTTCCACTTAGTCTTTCCACTATAGTCTTTCCACTATAGTCTGTCCACTTTAGTCTTTCCACTTAGTCTTTCCACTATAGTCTTTCCACTATAGTCTGTCCACTTTAGTGTTTCCACTTTAGTGTTTCCACTTTAGTCTGTCCACTTTAGTCTTTCCACTATAGTCTGTCCACTTTAGTCTTTCCACTTTAGTCTTTCCGCTTTAGTCTGTCCACTTAGTCTTTCCACTAGAGTCTGTCCAGTTTAGTCGGTCCACTTTAGTCTTTCCACTATGGTCTCGACTTTATTCTGTCCACTACAGTTTTTCCACTATAGTCTTTCCACTATAGTCTGTCCACTTTAGTCTTTCCACTTTAGTTTTTCCACTTTAGTCTGTCCACTTCAGTCTTTCCACTACAGTCTGTCCACTTTAGTCTTTCCACTTTAGTCTTTCCACTTTAGTCTTTCCACTATAGTCTCCACTTTATTCTGTCCTCTACAGTCTCTCCACTATAGTATTTCCACTATAGTCTGTCCACTTTAGTCTTTCCACTATTCTCTGTCCACTTTAGTCTTTCCACTATACTCTCCACTTTATTCTGTCCACTACAGTCTTTCCACTATAGTCTTTCCACTATAGTCTGTCCACTTTAGTCTTTCCACTTTAGTTTTTCCACTTTAGTCTGTCCACTTCAGTCTTTCCACTATAGTCTGTCCACTTTAGTCTTTCCACTTTAGTCTTTCCACTATACTCTCCACTTTATTCTGTCCACTACAGTCTTTCCACTATAGTCTTTCCACTATAGTCCGTCCACTTTAGTCTTTCCACTTTAGTCTTTCCACTTTAGTCTTTCCTCTATAGTCTTTCCACTATAGTCTGTCCACTTTAGTCTTTCCACTTTAGTCTTTCCACTTTAGTCTGTCCACTTTAGTCTTTCCACTATAGTCTGTCCACTTTAGTCTTTCCACTTAGTCTTTCCACTATAGTCTTTCCACTATAGTCTGTCCACTTTAGTGTTTCCACTTTAGTGTTTCCACTTTAGTCTGTCCACTTTAGTCTTTCCACTATAGTCTGTCCACTTTAGTCTTTCCACTTTAGTCTTTCCGCTTTAGTCTGTCCACTTAGTCTTTCCACGAGAGTCTGTCCAGTTTAGTCGGTCCACTTTAGTCTTTCCACTATGGTCTCGACTTTATTCTGTCCACTACAGTTTTTCCACTATAGTCTTTCCACTATAGTCTGTCCACTTAAGTCTTTCCACTTTAGTTTTTTCCACTTTAGTCCGTCCACTTCAGTCTTTCCACTACAGTCTGTCCACTTTAGTCTTTCCACTTTAGTCTTTCCACTTTAGTCTTTACACTATAGTCTCCACTTTATTCTGTGCACTACAGTTTTTCCACTATAGTCTTTCCACTTTAGTCTTTCCACTTTAGTCTGTCCACTTTAGTCTTTCCACTATAGACTGTCCACTTTAGTCTTTCCACTATTCTCTCTCCACAATAGTCTTTCCACTATAGTCTCCACTTTATTCTGTCCACTACAGTCTTTCCACTATAGTCTTTCCACTATATTCTGTCCACTTTAGTCTTTCCACTTTAGTCTTTCCACTTTAGTCTGTCCACTTTAGTCTTTCCACTATAGTCTGTCCACTATAGTCTTTCCACTACAGTCTTTCCACTATAGTCTTTCCACTATAGTCTGTCCACTTTAGTCTTTCCACTATTCTCTGTCCACTTTAGTCTTTCCACTATAGTCTCCACTTTATTCTGTCCACTTTAGTCTTTCCACTTTAGTCTTTCCACTATAGTCTGTCCACTTCAGTCTTTCCACTATTCTCTGTCCACTTTAGTCTTTCCACTTTAGTCTTTCCACTATAGTCTCCACTTTATTCTGTCCACTACATAGTGTTTCCACTTTAGTCTGTCCACTTTAGTCTTTCCACTATAGTCTTTCCACTTTAGTCTGTCCACTTTAGTCTTTCCACTATAGTCTGTCCACTTTGGTCTTTCCACTTTAGTCTTTCCGCTTTAGTCTGTCCACTTTAGTCTTTCCACTTTAGTCTGTCCACTTTAGTCTGTCCACTTTAGTCTTTCCACTTTAGTCATTTCCACTATCTTCTGTCCACTTTAGTCTTTCCACTTTAGTCTTTCAACTATTCTCTGTCCACTTTAGTTTTTCCACTTTAGTCTTTCCACTATAGTCTCCACTTTTTTCTGTCCACTAAAGTCTTTCCACTGTAGTCTTTCCACTATAAACTGTCCACTTTAGTCTTTCCACTTTAGTCTTTCCACTTTAGTCTGTCCACTTTAGTCTTTCCACTAGAGTCTGTCCACTTTAGTCTTTCCACTATAGTCTGTCCACTTTAGTCTTTCCACTGTAGTCTGTCCACTTTAGTCTTTCCACTTTAGTCTTTCCACTTTAGTCTTTCCACTTTAGTCTTTCCACTATAGACTGTCCACTTTAGTCTTTCCACTATTCTCTGTCCACTTTAGTCTTTCCACTATAGTCTCCACTTTATTCTGTCCACTACAGTCTTTCCACTATAGTCTTTCCACTACAGTCTGTCCACTTTAGTCTTTCCACTTTAGTCTTTCCACTTTAGTCTGTCCACTTTAGTCTTTCCACTATAGACTGTCCACTTTAGTCTTTCCACTATTCTCTGTCCACTTTAGTCTTTCCACTATAGTCTCCACTTTATTCTGTCCACTACAGTCTTTCCACTATAGTCTTTCCACTATATTCTGTCCACTTTAGTCTTTCCACTTTAGTCTTTCCACTTTAGTCTGTCCACTTTAGTCTTTCCACTATAGTCTGTCCACTTTAGTCTTTCCACTATACTCTCCACTTTATTCTGTCCACTACAGTCTTTCCACTATAGTCTTTCCACTATAGTCTGTCTACTTTAGTCTTTCCACTTTAGTCTTTCCACTTTAGTCTGTGAACTTTAGTCTTTCCACTTTAGTCTTTCCACTATAGTCTGTCCACTTTAGTCTTTCCACTTTAGTCTTTCCACTTTAGTCTGTCCACTATAGTCTGTCCACTTTAGTCTTTCCACTATACTCTGTCCACTTTAGTCTTTCACTTTAGTCTGTCCACTTTAGTCTTTCCACTTTAGTCTTTCCACTTTAGTCTTTCCACTTTAGTCTCTCCACTTTAGTCTTTCCACTATAGTCTGTCCACTTTAGTCTTTTCACTACTCTCTGTCAACTTTAGTCTTTCCGCTTCAGTCTTTCCACTAGAGTCTGTCCACTTTAGTCTTTCCACTTTAGTCTGTCCAATTTAGTCTGTCCACTTTAGTCTTTCCACTATTCTCTGTCCACTTTAGTCTTTCCACTATAGTCTCCACTTTATTCTGTCCACTACAGTCTTTCCACTATAGTCTTTCCACTATATTCTGTCAACTTTAGTCTTTCCACTAGTCTTTCCACTATAGTCTTTCCACTATAGTCTGTCCACTTTAGTCTTTCCACATTAGTCTTTCCACTTTAGTCTGTCCAATTCAGTCTTTCCACTTTAGTCTGTCCAATTCAGTCTTTCCACTATAGTCTGTCCACTTTAGTCTTTCCACTATAGTCTCCACTTTATTCTGTCCACTACTGTCTTTCCACTATAGTCTTTCCACTATAGTCTGTCCACTTTAGTCTTTCCACTTCAATCTTTCCACTTTAGTCTGTCCACTTTAGTCTTTCCACTATAGTCTGTCCACTTTAGACTTTCCACTTTAGTCTTTCCGCTTTATTCTGTCCACTACAGTCTTTCCACTATTATCTGTCCACTTTAGTTTTTCCACTATACTCTCCACTTTATTCTGTCCACTACAGTCTTTCCACTATAGTCTTTCCACTATAGTCTGTCCACTTTAGTCTTTCCACTTTAGTCTTTCCACTTTAGTCTGTCCAGTTTAGTCTTTCCACCATAGTCTGTCCACTTTAGTCTTTCCACTTTAGTCTTTCCACTATACTCTCCACTTTATTCTGTCCACTACAGTCTTTCCACTATAGTCTTTCCACTATAGTCTGTCCACTTTAGTCTTTCCACTTTAGTCTTTCCACTTTAGTCTTTCCACTATAGTCTTTCCACTATAGTCTGTCCACTTTAGTCTTTCCACTTTAGTCTTTCCACTTTAGTCTGTCCACTTTAGTCTTTCCACTATAGTCTGTCCACTTTAGTCTTTCCACTTAGTCTTTCCACTATAGTCTTTCCACTTTAGTCTGTCCACTTTAGTCTTTCCACTATAGTCTGTCCACTTTAGTCTTTCCACTTTAGTCTTTCCGCTTTAGTCTGTCCACTTAGTCTTTCCACTAGAGTCTGTCCAGTTTAGTCGGTCCACTTTAGTCTTTCCACTATGGTCTCGACTTTATTCTGTCCAATACAGTTTTTCCACTATAGTCTTTCCACTATAGTCTGTCCACTTTAGTCTTTCGACTTTAGTTTTTCGGCTTTAGTCTGTCCACTTCAGTCTTTCCACTACAGTCTGTCCACTTTAGTCTTTCCACTTTAGTCTTTCAACTATAGTCTCCACTTTATTCTGTCCACTTCAGTCTCTCCACTATAGTATTTCCACTATAGTCTGTCCACTTTAGTCTTTCCACTATTCTCTGTCCACTTTAGTCTTTCCACTATACTCTCCACTCTATTCTGTCCACTACAGTCTTTCCACTATAGTCTTTCCACTATAGTCTGTCCACTTTAGTCTTTCCACTTTAGTTTTTCCACTTTAGTCTGTCCACTTCAGTCTTTCCACTATAGTCTGTCCACTTTAGTCTTTCCACTTTAGTCTTTCCACTATACTCTCCACTTTAGTCTGTCCACTTCAGTCTTTCCACTATAGTCTTTCCACTTTAGTCTTTCCACTTTAGTCTTTCCTCTATAGTCTTTCCACTATAGTCTGTCCACTTTAGTCTTTCCACTTTAGTCTTTCCACTTTAGTCTGTCCACTTTAGTCTTTCCACTATAGTCTGTCCACTTTAGTCTTTCCACTTAGTCTTTCCACTATAGTCTTTCCACTATAGTCTGTCCACTTTAGTGTTTCCACTTTAGTGTTTCCACTTTAGTCTGTCCACTTTAGTCTTTCCACTATAGTCTGTCCACTTTAGTCTTTCCACTTTAGTCTTTCCGCTTTAGTCTGTCCACTTAGTCTTTCCACGAGAGTCTGTCCAGTTTAGTCGGTCCACTTTAGTCTTTCCACTATGGTCTCGACTTTATTCTGTCCACTACAGTTTTTCCACTATAGTCTTTCCACTATAGTCTGTCCACTTAAGTCTTTCCACTTTAGTTTTTCCACTTTAGTCTGTCCACTTCAGTCTTTCCACTACAGTCTGTCCACTTTAGTCTTTCCACTTTAGTCTTTCCACTATAGTCTCCACTTTATTCTGTCCACTACAGTCTTTCCACTATAGTCTTTCCACTTTATTCTGTCCACTTTAGTCTTTCCACTATCTTCTGTCCACTTTAGTCTTTCCACTTTAGTCTTTCCACTTTAGTCTGTCCACTTTAGTCTTTCCACTATAGTCTGTCCACTTTAGTCTTTTCACTTTAGTCTTTCCACTTTAGTCTTTACACTATAGTCTCCACTTTATTCTGTGCACTACAGTTTTTCCACTATAGTCTTTCCACTTCAGTCTTTCCACTTTAGTCGGTCCACTTTAGTCTTTCCACTATAGACTGTCCACTTTAGTCTTTCCACTATTCTCTGTCCACAATAGTCTTTCCACTATAGTCTCCACTTTATTCTGTCCACTACAGTCTTTCCACTATAGTGTTTCCACTATATTCTGTCCACTTTAGTCTTTCCACTTTAGTCTTTCCACTTTAGTCTGTCCACTTTAGTCTTTCCACTATAGTCTGTCCACTATAGTCTTTCCACTACAGTCTTTCCACTATAGTCTTTCCACTATAGTCTGTCCACTTTAGTCTTTCCACTATTCTCTGTCCACTTTAGTCTTTCCACTATAGTCTCCACTTTATTCTGTCCACTTTAGTCTTTCCTCTATAGTTTCCACTTTATTCTGTCGACTACTGTCTTTCCACTATTCTCTGTCCACTTTAGTCTTTCCACTTTTGTCTTTCCACTATAGTCTCCAATTTATTCTGTCCACTACAGTCTCTCCACTATAGTATTTCCACTATAGTCTGTCCACCTTAGTCTTTCCACTATTCTCTGTCCACTTTAGTCTTTCCACTATACTCTCCACTTTATTCTGTCCACTACAGTCTTTCCACTATAGTCTTTCCACTATAGTTTGTCCACTTTAGTCTTTCCACTTTAGTTTATCCACTTTAGTCTGTCCACTTTAGTCTTTCCACTATAGTCTGTCCACTTTAGTCTTTCCACTTTTCTCTGTCCACTTTAGTCTTTCCACTTTAGTCTTTCCACTTTAGTCTGTCCACTTTAGTCTTTCCGCTATAGTCTGTCCACTTTAGTCGTTCCACTTTTCTCTGTCCACTTTAGTCTTTCCACTTTAGTCATTCCACTATAGTCTAACTAATCTAAAAAATCTGTCCACTACAGTTTTTCCACTATCGTCTTTCCACTATAGTCTGTCCACTTTAGTCTTTCCACTTTAGTCTTTCCACTTTAGTCTTTCCACTTTAGTCTTTCCACTTTAGTCTTTCCACTTTAGTTTGTCCACTTTCGTCTGTCCACTTTAGTCTTTGCACTTTAGTCATTTCCACTATCTTCTGTCCACTTTAGTCTTTCCACTTTAGTCTGTCCACTATAGTCTCTACTTTATTCTATCCACTACAGTCTTTCCACTTTAGTCTTTCCACTTTAGTTTGTCCACTTTCGTCTGTCCACTTTAGTCTTTCCACTTTAGTCATTTCCACTATCTTCTGTCCACTTTAGTCTTTCCACTTTAGTCTGTCCACTATAGTCTCTACTTTATTCTGTCCACTACAGTCTTTCCACTTTAGTCTTTCCACTTGAGTCTGTCCACTTTGGTCTTTCCACTATAGTCCGTCCACTTTAGTCTTTCCACTTTAGTCTTTCCACTTTAGTCTGTCAACTTTAGTCTTTCCACTATAGTCTGTCCACTTGAGTCTTTCCACTATAGTCTCTACTTTATTCTGTCCACTACAGTCTTTCCACTTTAGTCTTTCCACTTGAGTCTGTCCACTTTGGTCTTTCCACTATAGTCCGTCCACTTTAGTCTTTCCACTTTAGTCTTTCCACTTTAGTCTGTCAACTTTAGTCTTTCCACTATAGTCTGTCCACTTGAGTCTTTCCACTTTAGTCCATCCACTTTATTCTCTCCACTTCAGTGTGTACACTTTAGTTTGTCCACTGAGTCTTTCCACTTCAGCCTTTCCACTATAGTCTGTCCACTTTAGTCTTTCCACTTTAGTCTTTCCACTATAGTCTTTCCACTTCAGTATGTCCACTTTAGTCTTTCCACTATAGTCTCCACTTTATTTTGTCCACTACAGTCTTTCCACTATTCTCGGTCCACTTTAGTCTTTTCACTTTAGTCTTTCCACTATAGTCTCCACTTTATTCTGTCCACTACAGTCTCTCCACTATAGTCTTTCCACTATAGTCTGTCCACTTTAGTCTTTCCACTCTTCTCTGTCCACTTTAGTCTTTCCACTATACTCTCCACTTTATTCTGTCCACTACAGTCTTTCCACTATAGTCTTTCCACTGTAGTCTGTCCACTTTAGTCTTTCCACTATTCTCTGTCCACTTTATTCTTTCCACTTTAGTCTTTCCACTATAGTTTCCACTTTATTCTGTCCACTACAGTCTTTCCACTATAGTCTTTCCACTTTAGTCTTTCCACTTTAGTCTTTCCACTTTAGTTTGTCCACTTTCGTCTGTCCACTTTAGTCTTTGCACTTTAGTCATTTCCACTATCTTCTGTCCACTTTAGTCTTTCCACTTTAGTCTGTCCACTATAGTCTCTACTTTATTCTATCCACTACAGTCTTTCCACTTTAGTCTTTCCACTTTAGTTTGTCCACTTTCGTCTGTCCACTTTAGTCTTTCCACTTTAGTCATTTCCACTATCTTCTGTCCACTTTAGTCTTTCCACTTTAGTCTGTCCACTATAGTCTCTACTTTATTCTGTCCACTACAGTCTTTCCACTTTAGTCTTTCCACTTGAGTCTGTCCACTTTGGTCTTTCCACTATAGTCCGTCCACTTTAGTCTTTCCACTTTAGTCTTTCCACTTTAGTCTGTCAACTTTAGTCTTTCCACTATAGTCTGTCCACTTGAGTCTTTCCACTTTAGTCTATCCACTTTATTCTCTCCACTTCAGTGTGTACACTTTAGTTTGTCCACTGAGTCTTTCCACTTCAGCCTTTCCACTATAGTCTGTCCACTTTAGTCTTTCCACTTTAGTCTTTCCACTATAGTCTTTCCACTTCAGTATGTCCACTTTAGTCTTTCCACTATAGTCTCCACTTTATTTTGTCCACTACAGTCTTTCCACTATTCTCGGTCCACTTTAGTCTTTCCACTTTAGTCTTTCCACTATAGTCTCCACTTTATTCTGTCCACTACAGTCTCTCCACTATAGTCTTTCCACTATAGTCTGTCCACTTTAGTCTTTCCACTCTTCTCTGTCCACTTTAGTCTTTCCACTATACTCTCCACTTTATTCTGTCCACTACAGTCTTTCCACTATAGTCTTTCCACTGTAGTCCGTCCACTTTAGTCTTTCCACTATAGTCTGTCCACTTTGGTCTTTCCACTTTAGTCTTTCCGCTTTAGTCTGTCCACTTTAGTCTTTCCACTTTAGTCTGTCCACTTTAGTCTTTCCACTTTAGTCATTTCCACTATCTTCTGTCCGCTTTAGTCTTTCCACTTTATTCTGTCCACTTCAGTGTGTACACTTTAGTCTGTCCACTGAGTCGTTCCACTTCAGTCTTTCCACTATAGTCTGTCCACTTTAGTTTTTCCACTTTAGTCTTTCCACTATAGTCTTTCCACTTCAGTATGTCCACTTTAGTCTTTCCACTATAGTCTCCACTTTATTCTGTCCACTACAGTCTTTCCACTTTATTCTGTCCACTTCAGTGTGTACACTTTAGTTTGTCCACTGAGTCTTTCCACTTCAGCCTTTCCACTATAGTCTTTCCACTTTAGTCTTTCCACTTTAGTCTTTCCACTATAGTCTTTCCACTTCAGTACGTCCACTTTAGTCTTTCCACTATAGTCTCCACTTTATTCTGTCCACTACAGTCTTTCCACTTTAGTCTTTCCAATACTCTCTGTCCACTTTAGTTTTTCCACTATAGTCTCCACTTTATTCTGTCCACTACAGTCTATCCACTATAGTCTTTCCACTATAGTCTGTCCACTTTAGTCTTTCCACTTTAGTCTTTCCAATATAGTCTCCACTTTATTCTGTCCACTACAGTCTTTCCACTTTCGTCTTTCCACTATTCTCTGTCTACTTTAGTTTTTCCACTGTAGTCTCCACTTTATTCTGTCCACTACAGTCTTTCCACTATAGTCTTTCCACTATAGTCTTTCCACTTTAGTCTTTCCACTATTCTCTGTCCACTTTAGTCTTTCCACTATAGTCTCCACTTTCTTCTGTCCACTACAGTCTTTCCACTATAGTCTTTCCACTTTAGTCTGTCCACTTTAGTCTTTCCACTATAGTCTGTCCACTTTAGTTTTTCCACTATTCTCCACTTTAGTCTTTCCACTTTAGTCTTTCCACTATAGTCACCACTTTATTCTTTCCACTACAGTCTTTCCTCTATAGTCTTTCCACTATAGTCTGTCCACTTTAGTCTTTCCACTTTAGTCTGTCCACTATAGTCTCTACTTTATTCTATCCACTACAGTCTTTCCACTTTAGTCATTTCCACTATCTTCTGTCCACTTTAGTCTTTCCACTTTAGTCTGTCCACTATAGTCTCTACTTTATTCTGTCCACTACAGTCTTTCCACTTTAGTCTTTCCACTTGAGTCTGTCCACTTTGGTCTTTTTACTATAGTCCGTCCACTTTAGTCTTTCCACTTTAGTCTTTCCACTTTAGTCTGTCAACTTTAGTCTTTCCACTATAGTCTGTCCACTTGAGTCTTTCCACTTTAGTCTATCCACTTTATTCTCTCCACTTCAGTGTGTACACTTTAGTTTGTCCACTGAGTCTTTCCACTTCAGTCTTTCCACTATAGTCTGTCCACTTTAGTCTTTCCACTTTAGTCTTTCCACTATAGTCTTTCCAATTCAGTGTGTCCACTTTAGTCTTTCCACTATGGTCTCCACTTTATTCTGTCCACTACAGTCTTTCCACTATTCTCGGTCCACTTTAGTCTTTCCACTTTAGTCTTTCCACTATAGTCTCCACTTTATTCTGTCCACTACAGTCTCTCCACTATAGTCTTTCCACTATAGTCTGTCCACTTTAGTCTTTCCACTCTTCTTTGTCCACTTTAGTCTTTCCACTATACTCTCCACTTTATTCTGTCCACTACAGTCTTTCCACTATAGTCTTTCCACTATAGTCTGTCCACTTTAGTCTTTCCACTTTATTTTTTCCTCTTTAGTCTGTCCACTTTAGTCTTTCCACCATAGTCTGTCCACTTTAGTCTTTCCACTATTCTCTGTCCACTTTATTCTTTCCACTTTAGTCTTTCCTCTATAGTTTCCACTTTATTCTGTCCACTACAGTCTTTCCACTATAGTCTTTCCACTATAGTCTGTACACTTTAGTCTTTCCACTTTAGTCTTTCCACTTTAGTCCGTCCACTTTAGTCTTTCCACTATAGTCTGTCCACTTTGGTCTTTCCACTTTAGTCTTTCCGCTTTAGTCTGTCCACTTTAGTCTTTCCACTATCTTCTGTCCGCTTTAGTCTTTCCACTTTATTCTGTCCACTTCAGTGTGTACACTTTAGTCTGTCCACTGAGTCGTTCCACTTCAGTGTTTCCACTATAGTCTGTCCACTTTAGTTTTTCCACTTTAGTCTTTCCACTATAGTCTCCACTTTATTCTGTCCACTACAGTCTTTCCACTTTAGTCTTTCCAATACTCTCTGTCCACTTTAGTTTTTCCAATATAGTCTCCACTTTATTCTGTCCACTACAGTCTATCCACTATAGTCTTTCCACTATAGTCTGTCCACTTTAGTCTTTCCACTTTAGTCTTTCCACTATAGTCTCCACTTTATTCTGTCCACTACAGTCTTTCCACTTTCGTCTTTCCACTATTCTCTGTCCACTTTAGTTTTTCCACTGTAGTCTCCACTTTATTCTGTCCACTATAGTCTTTCCACTATAGTCTTTCCACTATAGTCTTTCCACTTTAGTCTTTCAACTATTCTCTGTCCACTTTAGTCTTTCCACTATAGTCTCCACTTTCTTCTGTCCACTACAGTCTTTCCACATTATTTTTTCCTCTTTAGTCTGTCCACTTTAGTCTTTCCACCATAGTCTGTCCACTTTAGTCTTTCCACTATTCTCTGTCCACTTTATTCTTTCCACTTTAGTCTTTCCTCTATAGTTTCCACTTTATTTTGACCACTACAGTCTTTCCACTATAGTCTTTCCACTATAGTCTGTACACTTTAGTCTTTCCACTATAGTCTTTCCACTTTAGTCTGTCCACTTTAGTCTTTCCACTATAGTCTGTCCACTTTAGTCTTTCCACTATTCTCCACTTTAGTCTTTCCACTTTAGTCTTTCCACTATAGTCACCACTTTATTCTGTCCACTACAGTCTTTCCTCTATAGTCTTTCCACTATAGTCTGTCCACTTTAGTCTTTCCACTTTAGTCTTTGCACTTTAGTCTGTCCACTTTAGTCTTTCCACTATAGTCTGTCCACTTTAGTCTTTCCACTTTAGTCTTTCCACTTATTCTGTCCACTGCAGTGTGTACACTTTAGTCTGTCCACTGAGTCTTTCCACTTCAGTCTTTCCACTATAGTCTTTCCACTTTAGTCTTTCCACCCTAGTCTTTTCGCTTTAGTCTGTCCACTTAGTCTTTCCACTAGAGTCTGTCCACTTTAATCTTTCCACTTTAGTCTGTCCTCTTTAGTCTTTCCACTTTAGTAATTTTCACTATCGTCTGTCCACTTTAGTCTTTCCACTTTAGTCTGTCCACTTTAGTCTTTCCACTATAGTCTGTCCACTTTAGTCTTTCCACTACAGTCCGTCCACTTTAGTCTTTCCACTTTAGTCTTTCCACTTTAGTCTGTCAACTTTAGTCTTTCCACTATAGTCTGTCCACTTGAGTCTTTCCACTTTAGTCTTTCCACTTTATTCTCTCCACTTAAGTGTTTACACTTTAGTTTGTCCACTGAATCTTTCCACTTCAGTCTTTCCACTATAGTCTGTCCACTTTAGTCTTTCCACTTTAGTCTTTCCACTATAGTCTTTCAAATTCAGTTTGTCCACTTTAGTCTTTCCACTATAGTCTTTCCACTTTATTATGTCCACTTAGTCTTTCCACTTCAGTCATTCCACTATAGTCTGTCCACTTTAGTCTTTCCACTATAGTCTCCACTTTATTCTGTCCACTACAGTCTTTCCACTTTAGTGTTTCCACTATCCTCTGTCCACTTTAGTCTTTCCACTATAGTCTCCACTTTATTCTGTCCACTACAGTCTTTCCACTATAGTCTTTCAACTATAGTCTGTCCACTTCAGTTTTTCCACTATTCTCTGTCCACTTTAGTCTTTCCACTATAGCATGTCGACTTTAGTCTTTCCACTATAGTCTGTCCACTTTAGTCTTTCCACTTCAGTCTTTCCACTATAGTCTGTCCACTTTAGTCTTTCCACTTTAGTCTTTCCACTATAGTCTTTCCACTTCAGTGTGTCCACTTTAGTCTTTCCACTATGGTCTCCACTTTATTCTGTCCACTACAGTCTTTCCACTATTCTCGGTCCACTTTAGTCTTTCCACTTTAGTCTTTCCACAATAGTCTCCACTTTATTCTGTCCACTACAGTCTCTCCACTATAGTCTTTCCACTATAGTCTGTCCACTTTAGTCTTTCCACTCTTCTCTGTCCACTTTAGTCTTTCCACTATACTCTCCACTTTATTCTGTCCACTACAGTCTTTCCACTATAGTCTTTCCACTATAGTCTGTCCACTTTAGTTCTCTACTTTATTTTTTTCCTCTTTAGTCTGTCCACTTTAGTCTTTCCACCATAGTCTGTCCACTTTAGTCTTTCCACTATTCTCTGTCCACTTTATTCTTTCCACTTTAGTCTTTCCTCTATAGTTTCCACTTTATTCTGTCCACTACAGTCTTTCCACTATAGTCTTTCCACTATAGTCTGTACACTTTAGTCTTTCCACTTTAGTCTTTCCACTTTAGTCCGTCCACTTTAGTCTTTCCACTATAGTCTGTCCACTTTGGTCTTTCCACTTTAGTCTTTCCGCTTTAGTCTGTCCACTTTAGTCTTTCCACTATCTTCTGTCCGCTTTAGTCTTTCCACTTTATTCTGTCCACTTCAGTGTGTACACTTTAGTTTGTCCACTGAGTCGTTCCACTTCAGTCTTTCCACTATAGTCTGTCCACTTTAGTTTTTCCACTTTAGTCTTTCCACTATAGTCTCCACTTTATTCTGTCCACTACAGTCTTTCCACTTTAGTCTTTCCAATACTCTCTGTCCACTTTAGTTTTTCCAATATAGTCTCCACTTTATTCTGTCCACTACAGTCTATCCACTATAGTCTTTCCACTATAGTCTGTCCACTTTAGTCTTTCCACTATAGTCTTTCCACTATAGTCTCCACTTTATTCTGTCCACTACAGTCTTTCCACTTTCGTCTTTCCACTATTCTCTGTCCACTTTAGTTTTTCCACTGTAGTCTCCACTTTATTCTGGCCACTACAGTCTTTCCACTATAGTCTTTCCACTATAGTTTTTCCACTTTAGTCTTTCCACTATTCTCTGTCCACTTTAGTCTTTCCACTATAGTCTCCACTTTCTTCTGTCCACTAGAGTCTTTCCACATTATTTTTTCCTCTTTAGTCTGTCCACTTTAGTCTTTCCACCATAGTCTGTCCACTTTAGTCTTTCCACTATTCTCTGTCCACTTTATTCTTTCCACTTTAGTCTTTCCTCTATAGTTTCCACTTTATTCTGTCCACTACAGTCTTTCCACTATAGTCTTTCCACTATAGTCTGTACACTTTAGTCTTTCCACTATAGTCTTTCCACTTTAGTCTGTCCACTTTAGTCTTTCCACTATAGTCTGTCCACTTTAGTCTTTCCACTATTCTCCACTTTAGTCTTTCCACTTTAGTCTTTCCACTATAGTCACCACTTTATTCTGTCCACTACAGTCTTTCCTCTATAGTCTTTCCACTATAGTCTGTCCACTTTAGTCTTTCCACTTTAGTCTTTGCACTTTAGTCTGTCCACTTTAGTCTTTCCACTATAGTCTGTCCACTTTAGTCTTTCCACTTTAGTCTTTCCACTTATTCTGTCCACTGCAGTGTGTACACTTTAGTCTGTCCACTAAGTCTTTCCACTTCAGTCTTTCCACTATAGTCTTTCCACTTTAGTCTTTCCACTATAGTCTCCACTTTATTCTGTCCACTACAGTCTTTCCACTTTAGTCTTTCCACTATCCTCTGTCCACTTTAGTCTTTCCACTATAGTCTCCACTTTATTCTGTCCACTACAGTCTTTCCACTATAGTCTTTCAACTATAGTCTGTCCACTTTAGTCTTTCCACTATTCTCGGTCCACTTTAGTCTTTCCACTATAGTCTCCACTTTATTCTGTCCACTACAGTCTTTCCACTATAGTCTTTCAACTATAGTCTGTCCACTTTAGTCTTTCCACTTTAGTCTTTCCACTATAGTCTCCACTATATTCTGTCCACTATAGTCTTTCCACTATTCTCTGTCCACTTTAGTCTTTCCACTATAGTCTCCACTTTCTTCTGTCCACTACAGTCTCTCCACTATAGTCTTTCCACTATAGTCTGTCCACTTTAGTCTTTCCACTTTAGTCTTTCCTCTTTAGTCTGTCCACTTTAGTCTTTCCACTATTCTCTGTCCACTTTAGTCTTTCCACTTTAGTCTTTCCACTATAGTCTCCACTTTATTCTGTCCACTACAGTCTTTCCACTATAGTCTTTCCACTATAAACTGTCCACTTTAGTCTTTCCACTTTAGTCTTTCCACTTTAGTCTGTCCACTTTAGTCTTTCCACTATAGTCTGTCCACTTTAGTCTTTCCACTTTAGTCTTTCCGCTTTAGTCTGTCCAGTTTAGTCTTTCCACTTTAGTCTGTCCACTTTAGTCTGTCCACTTTAGTCTTTCCACTTTAGTCTTTCCACTATTCTCTGTCCACTTTAGTCTTTCCACTTTAGTCTTTCCACTATAGTCTCCACTTTGTTCTGTCCACTACAGTCTTTCTACTTTAGTGTTTCCACTTTTGTCTGTCCACTTTAGTCTTTCCACTATAGTCTGTCCACTTTAGTCTTTCCACTTTAGTCTTTCCGCTTTAGTCTGTCCACTTAGTCTTTCCACTAGAGTCTGTCCACTTTAGTCGGTCCACTTTAGTCTTTCCTCTATAGTCTCCACTTTATTCTGTCCACTACAGTCTTTCCACTATAGTCTTTCCACTATAGTCTGTCCACTTTAGTCTTTCCACTTTAGTTTTTCCACTTTAGTCTGTCCACTTCAGTCTTTCCACTATAGTCTGTCCACTTTAGTCTTTTCACTTTAGTTTTTCCACTTTAGTCTGTCCACTTCAGTCTTTCCACTATAGTCTGTCCACTTTAGTCTTTCCACTTTAGTCTTTCCACTATAGTCTCCACTTTATTCTGTCCACTACAGTCTTTCCACTATAGTCTTTTCACTATAATCTGTCCACTATTCTCGGTCCACTTTAGTCTTTCCACTATAGTCTTTCAAATTCAGTTTGTCCACTTTAGTCTTTCCACTATAGTTTGTCCACTTTAGTCTTTCCACTATAGTCTTTCCACTATAGTCACTTTAGTCTTTCCACTATTCTCTGTCCACTTTTATCTTTCCACTTTAGTCTTTCCACTATAGTCTCCACTTTCTTCTGTCCACTACAGTCTTTCCACTATAGTCTTTTCACTATAGTCTGTCCACTTTAGTCTTTCCACTATTCTCGGTTCACTTTAATCTTTCCACTATAGTCTCCACTTTATTCTGTCCACTACAGTCTTTCCACTATAGTCTTTCAACTATAGTCTGTCCACTTCAGTCTTTCCACTATTCTCTGTCCACTTTAGTCTTTCCACTATAGCATGTCGACTTTAGTCTTTCCACTATAGTCTGTCCACTTTAGTCTTTCCACTTCAGTCTTTCCACTATAGTCTGTCCACTTTAGTCTTTCCACTTTAGTCTTTCCACTATAGTCTTTCCACTTCAGTGTGTCCACTTTAGTCTTTCCACTATGGTCTCCACTTTATTCTGTCCACTACAGTCTTTCCACTATTCTCGGTCCACTTTAGTCTTTCCACTTTAGTCTATCCACAATAGTCTCCACTTTATTCTGTCCACTACAGTCTCTCCACTATAGTCTTTCCACTATAGTCTGTCCACTTTAGACTTTCCACTCTTCTCTGTCCACTTTAGTATTTCCACGATACTCTCCACTTTATTCTGTCCACTACAGTCTTTCCACTATAGTCTTTCCACTATAGTCTGTCCACTTTAGTCTTTCCACTTTATTTTTCCCTCTTTAGTCTGTCCACTTTAGTCTTTCCACCATAGTCTGTCCACTTTAGTCTTTCCACTATTCTCTGTCAACTTTATTCTTTCCACTTTAGTCTTTCCTCTATAGTTTCCACTTTATTCTGTCCACTACAGTCTTTCCACTATAGTCTTTCCACTATAGTCTGTACACTTTAGTCTTTCCACTTTAGTCTTTCTTCTTTAGTCCGTCCACTTTAGTCTTTCCACTATAGTCTGTCCACTTTGGTCTTTCCACTTTAGTCTTTCCGCTTTAGTCTGTCCACTTTAGTCTTTCCACTATCTTCTGTCCGCTTTAGTCTTTCCACTTTATTCTGTCCACTTCAGTGTGTACACTTTAGTTTGTCCACTGAGTCGTTCCACTTCAGTCTTTCCACTATAGTCTGTCCACTTTAGTTTTTCCACTTTAGTCTTTCCACTATAGTCTCCACTTTATTCTGTCCACTACAGTCTTTCCACTTTAGTCTTTCCAATACTCTCTGTCCACTTTAGTTTTTCCAATATAGTCTCCACTTTATTCTGTCCACTACAGTCTATCCACTATAGTCTTTCCACTATAGTCTGTCCACTTTAGTCTTTCCACTTTAGTCTTTCCACTATAGTCTCCACTTTATTCTGTCCACTACAGTCTTTCCACTTTCGTCTTTCCACTATTCTCTGTCCACTTTAGTTTTTCCACTGTAGTCTCCACTTTATTCTGTCCACTACAGTCTTTCCACTATAGTCTTTCCACTATAGTTTTTCCACTTTAGTCTTTCCAATATTCTCTGTCCACTTTAGTCTTTCCACTATAGTCTCCACTTTCTTCTGTCCACTACAGTCTTTCCACTATAGTCTTTCCACTATAGTCTGTACACTTTAGTCTTTCCACTATAGTCTTTCCACTTTAGTCTGTCCACTTTAGTCTTTCCACTATAGTCTGTCCACTTTAGTCTTTCCACTATTCTCCACTTTAGTCTTTCCACTTTAGTCTTTCCACTATAGTCACCACTTTATTCTGTCCACTACAGTCTTTCCTCTATAGTCTTTCCACTATAGTCTGTCCACTTTAGTCTTTCCACTTTAGTCTTTGCACTTTAGTCTGTCCACTTTAGTCTTTCCACTATAGTCTGTCCACTTTAGTCTTTCCACTATTCTCCACTTTAGTCTTTCCACTTTAGTCTTTCCACTATAGTCACCACTTTATTCTGTCCACTACAGTCTTTCCTCTATAGTCTTTCCACTATAGTCTGTCCACTTTAGTCTTTCCACTTTAGTCTTTGCACTTTAGTCTGTCCACTTTAGTCTTTCCACCATAGTCTGTCCACTTTAGTCTTTCCACTATTCTCTGTCCACTTTATTCTTTCCACTTTAGTCTTTCCTCTATAGTTTCCACTTTATTCTGTCCACTACAGTCTTTCCACTATAGTCTTTCCACTATAGTCTGTACACTTTAGTCTTTCCACTATAGTCTTTCCACTTTAGTCTGTCCACTTTAGTCTTTCCACTATAGTCTGTCCACTTTAGTCTTTCCACTATTCTCCACTTTAGTCTTTCCACTTTAGTCTTTCCACTATAGTCACCACTTTATTCTGTCCACTACAGTCTTTCCTCTATAGTCTTTCCACTATAGTCTGTCCACTTTAGTCTTTCCACTTTAGTCTTTGCACTTTAGTCTGTCCACTTTAGTCTTTCCACTATAGTCTGTCCACTTTAGTCTTTCCACTTTAGTCTTTCCACTTATTCTGTCCACTGCAGTGTGTACACTTTAGTCTGTCCACTAAGTCTTTCCACTTCAGTCTTTCCACTATAGTCTTTCCACTTTAGTCTTTCCACCCTAGTCTTTTCGCTTTAGTCTGTCCACTTAGTCTTTCAACTAGAGTCTGTCCACTTTAGTCTTTCCACTTTAGTCTGTCCTCTTTAGTCTTTCCACTTTAGTAATTTTCACTATCGTCTGTCCACTTTAGTCTTTCCACTTTAGTCTGTCCACTTTAGTCTTTCCACTATAGTCTGTCCACTTTAGTCTTTCCACTACAGTCCGTCCACTTTAGTCTTTCCACTTTAGTCTTTCCACTTTAGTCTGTCAACTTTAGTCTTTCCACTATAGTCTGTCCACTTGAGTCTTTCCACTTTAGTCTTTCCACTTTATTCTCTCCACTTCAGTGTTTACACTTTAGTTTGTCCACTGAATCTTTCCACTTCAGTCTTTCCACTATAGTCTGTCCACTTTAGTCTTTCCACTTTAGTCTTTCCACTATAGTCTTTCAAATTCAGTTTGTCCACTTTAGTCTTTCCACTATAGTCTTTCCACTTTATTATGTCCACTTAGTCTTTCCACTTCAGTCATTCCACTATAGTCTGTCCACTTTAGTCTTTCCACTTTAGTCTTTCCACTATAGTCTCCACTTTATTCTGTCCACTACAGTCTTTCCACTTTAGTCTTTCCACTATCCTCTGTCCACTTTAGTCTTTCCACTATAGTCTCCACTTTATTCTGTCCACTACAGTCTTTCCACTATAGTCTTTCAACTATAGTCTGTCCACTTTAGTCTTTCCACTATTCTCGGTCCACTTTAGTCTTTCCACTATAGTCTCCACTTTATTCTGTCCACTACAGTCTTTCCACTATAGTCTTTCAACTATAGTCTTTCCACTATAGTCTGTCCACTTTAGTCTTTCCACTTCAGTCTTTCCACTATAGTCTGTCCACTTTAGTCTTTCCACTTTAGTCTTTCCACTATAGTCTTTCCACTTCAGTGTGTCCACTTTAGTCTGTCCACTACAGTCTCTCCACTACAGTCTTTCCACTATTCTCGGTCCACTTTAGTCTTTCCACTTTAGTCTTTCCACAATAGTCTCCACTTTATTCTGTCCACTACAGTCTCTCCACTATAGTCTTTCCACTATAGTCTGTCCACTTTAGACTTTCCACTCTTCTCTGTCCACTTTAGTATTTCCACGATACTCTCCACTTTATTCTGTCCACTACAGTCTTTCCACTATAGTCTTTCCACTATAGTCTGTCCACTTTAGTCTTTCCACTTTATTTTTTCCTCTTTAGTCTGTCCACTTTAGTCTTTCCACCATAGTCTGTCCACTTTAGTCTTTCCACTATTCTCTGTCCACTTTATTCTTTCCACTTTAGTCTTTCCTCTATAGTTTCCACTTTATTCTGTCCACTACAGTCTTTCCACTATAGTCTTTCCACTATAGTCTGTCCAGTTTAGTCTTTCCACTTTAGTCTGTCCACTTTAGTCTGTCCACTTTAGTCTTTCCACTTTAGTCTTTCCACTATTCTCTGTCCACTTTAGTCTTTCCACTTTAGTCTTTCCTCTATAGTTTCCACTTTATTCTGTCCACTACAGTCTTTCCACTATAGTCTTTCCACTATAGTCTGTACACTTTAGTCTTTCCACTATAGTCTTTCCACTTTAGTCTGTCCACTTTAGTCTTTCCACTATAGTCTGTCCACTTTAGTCTTTCCACTATTCTCCACTTTAGTCTTTCCACTTTAGTCTTTCCACTATAGTCACCACTTTATTCTGTCCACTACAGTCTTTCCTCTATAGTCTTTCCACTATAGTCTGTCCACTTTAGTCTTTCCACTTTAGTCTTTGCACTTTAGTCTGTCCACTTTAGTCTTTCCACTATAGTCTGTCCACTTTAGTCTTTCCACTTTAGTCTTTCCACTTATTCTGTCCACTGCAGTGTGTACACTTTAGTCTGTCCACTAAGTCTTTCCACTTCAGTCTTTCCACTATAGTCTTTCCACTTTAGTCTTTCCACTATAGTCTCCACTTTATTCTGTCCACTACAGTCTTTCCACTTTAGTCTTTCCACTATCCTCTGTCCACTTTAGTCTTTCCACTATAGTCTCCACTTTATTCTGTCCACTACAGTCTTTCCACTATAGTCTTTCAACTATAGTCTGTCCACTTTAGTCTTTCCACTATTCTCGGTCCACTTTAGTCTTTCCACTATAGTCTCCACTTTATTCTGTCCACTACAGTCTTTCCACTATAGTCTTTCAACTATAGTCTGTCCACTTTAGTCTTTCCACTTTAGTCTTTCCACTATAGTCTCCACTATATTCTGTCCACTATAGTCTTTCCACTATTCTCTGTCCACTTTAGTCTTTCCACTATAGTCTCCACTTTCTTCTGTCCACTACAGTCTCTCCACTATAGTCTTTCCACTATAGTCTGTCCACTTTAGTCTTTCCACTTTAGTCTTTCCTCTTTAGTCTGTCCACTTTAGTCTTTCCACTATAGTCTGTCCACTTTAGTCTTTCCACTATTCTCTGTCCACTTTAGTCTTTCCACTTTAGTCTTTCCACTATAGTCTCCACTTTATTCTGTCCACTACAGTCTTTCCACTATAGTCTTTCCACTATAAACTGTCCACTTTAGTCTTTCCACTTTAGTCTTTCCACTTTAGTCTGTCCACTTTAGTCTTTCCACTATAGTCTGTCCACTTTAGTCTTTCCACTTTAGTCTTTCCGCTTTAGTCTGTCCAGTTTAGTCTTTCCACTTTAGTCTGTCCACTTTAGTCTGTCCACTTTAGTCTTTCCACTTTAGTCTTTCCACTATTCTCTGTCCACTTTAGTCTTTCCACTTTAGTCTTTCCACTATAGTCTCCACTTTGTTCTGTCCACTACAGTCTTTCTACTTTAGTGTTTCCACTTTTGTCTGTCCACTTTAGTCTTTCCACTATAGTCTGTCCACTTTAGTCTTTCCACTTTAGTCTTTCCGCTTTAGTCTGTCCACTTAGTCTTTCCACTAGAGTCTGTCCACTTTAGTCGGTCCACTTTAGTCTTTCCTCTATAGTCTCCACTTTATTCTGTCCACTACAGTCTTTCCACTATAGTCTTTCCACTATAGTCTGTCCACTTTAGTCTTTCCACTTTAGTTTTTCCACTTTAGTCTGTCCACTTCAGTCTTTCCACTATAGTCTGTCCACTTTAGTCTTTTCACTTTAGTTTTTCCACTTTAGTCTGTCCACTTCAGTCTTTCCACTATAGTCTGTCCACTTTAGTCTTTCCACTTTAGTCTTTCCACTATAGTCTCCACTTTATTCTGTCCACTACAGTCTTTCCACTATAGTCTTTTCACTATAATCTGTCCACTATTCTCGGTCCACTTTAGTCTTTCCACTATAGTCTTTCAAATTCAGTTTGTCCACTTTAGTCTTTCCACTATAGTTTGTCCACTTTAGTCTTTCCACTATAGTCTTTCCACTATAGTCACTTTAGTCTTTCCACTATTCTCTGTCCACTTTTATCTTTCCACTTTAGTCTTTCCACTATAGTCTCCACTTTCTTCTGTCCACTACAGTCTTTCCACTATAGTCTTTTCACTATAGTCTGTCCACTTTAGTCTTTCCACTATTCTCGGTTCACTTTAATCTTTCCACTATAGTCTCCACTTTATTCTGTCCACTACAGTCTTTCCACTATAGTCTTTCAACTATAGTCTGTCCACTTCAGTCTTTCCACTATTCTCTGTCCACTTTAGTCTTTCCACTATAGCATGTCGACTTTAGTCTTTCCACTATAGTCTGTCCACTTTAGTCTTTCCACTTCAGTCTTTCCACTATAGTCTGTCCACTTTAGTCTTTCCACTTTAGTCTTTCCACTATAGTCTTTCCACTTCAGTGTGTCCACTTTAGTCTTTCCACTATGGTCTCCACTTTATTCTGTCCACTACAGTCTTTCCACTATTCTCGGTCCACTTTAGTCTTTCCACTTTAGTCTTTCCACAATAGTCTCCACTTTATTCTGTCCACTACAGTCTCTCCACTATAGTCTTTCCACTATAGTCTGTCCACTTTAGACTTTCCACTCTTCTCTGTCCACTTTAGTATTTCCACGATACTCTCCACTTTATTCTGTCCACTACAGTCTTTCCACTATAGTCTTTCCACTATAGTCTGTCCACTTTAGTCTTTCCACTTTATTTTTTCCTCTTTAGTCTGTCCACTTTAGTCTTTCCACCATAGTCTGTCCACTTTAGTCTTTCCACTATTCTCTGTCCACTTTATTCTTTCCACTTTAGTCTTTCCTCTATAGTTTCCACTTTATTCTGTCCACTACAGTCTTTCCACTATAGTCTTTCCACTATAGTCTGTACACTTTAGTCTTTCCACTTTAGTCTTTCTTCTTTAGTCCG
>JAUPMV010000266.1:25000-29279 GCA_030848855.1 Branchinecta sandiegonensis | reverse complement strand
CTCGTTCGTTATCGGAATTAACCAGACAAATCGCTCCACCAACTAAGAACGGCCATGCACCACCACCCACCGAATCAAGAAAGAGCTCTCAATCTGTCAATCCTTCCAGTGTCCGGGCCTGGTGAGGTTTCCCGTGTTGAGTCAAATTAAGCCGCAGGCTCCACTCCTGGTGGTGCCCTTCCGTCAATTCCTTTAAGTTTCAGCTTTGCAACCATACTTCCCCCGGAACCCAAAAACTTTGGTTTCCCGGAAGCTGCCCGCAGAGTCATTGAAGTAACGTCTGCGGATCGCTGGTTGGCATCGTTTATGGTTAGAACTAGGGCGGTATCTGATCGCCTTCGAACCTCTAACTTTCGTTCTTGATTAATGAAAACATTCTTGGCAAATGCTTTCGCAGTTGTTCGTCTTGCGACGGTCCAAGAATTTCACCTCTAGCGTCGCAGTACGAATGCCCCCGTCTGTCTCTATTAACCATTACCTCAAGTCCAGAAAACCAACAAAATAAGACCGAGGTCCTATTCCATCATTCCATGCTGTGATATTCAGGCGCGGAGCACCTGCTTTAAGCACTCTAATTTGTTCAAAGTAAACGTACCGGCCACCCAGGACACTCGGTTAAGAGCACCCCGGACAGTCCGGTGGATTGTCCAATCAAGGCAGTGCACACCGCGAGGCGGCACCACCTGATCGCGACCGATATCCAACTACGAGCTTTTTAACCGCAGCAACTTTAATATACGCTATTGGAGCTGGAGTTACCGCGGCTGCTGGCACCAGACTTGCCCTCCAATAGGTCCTCGTTAAAGGATTTAAAGTGTACTCATTCCAATCACAGGGCCTCGGATGAGTCCTGCATCGTTATTTTTCGTCACTACCTCCCCGTGCCGGGAGTGGGTAATTTGCGCGCCTGCTGCCTTCCTTGGATGTGGTAGCCGTTTCTCAGGCTCCCTCTCCGGAATCGAACCCCGATTCCCCGTTACCCGTTGCAACCATGGTAGGCGCATAACCTACCATCGACAGTTGATAAGGCAGACATTTGAAAGATGCGTCGCCGGTGCTAGACCATGCGATCGGCACAAAGTTATTCAGAGTCACCAAGATACGGACCGAAGTCCGATTGGTCTTGATCTAATAAAAGCACCCCTTCCGTAAGGTCGGGGCTATTGTGCATGTATTAGCTCTAGAATTACCACAGTTATCCAAGTAGGATAGTACGATCTAAGGAACCATAACTGATTTATTGAGCCATTCGCGGTTTCGCTGCATAACAGCTTGTACTTAGACATGCATGGCTTAATCTTTGAGACAAGCATATGCTACTGGCAGGATCAACCAGGTAACTGCTGTGAACCTCGCCGAAGCGAGGACACTCAGTTCGAGACGGTCCCACTGGACCCGTCTCTTCTCACTCAACATACGAGAAGCGTCTTGAAAAAGACACTCTCCGTTTCGCATCGACAATGGGCCAGTTCTCTCGCACATACCGTCCACCCGACGGATTCGTCAATTTCGTGCTGCTTCCTCGTTCCACTTCCAGTCATACACGTTTCCTTTGCCTGCAGATCATCGATATACGATAATGCAGATATTGCCGTGACAACAATTTCCTTCGAGTCGGAACCTGCAACAAAGCACAAAAAGTGCTCCGAGAATCGTCCGTCTCTAAGGCAGATGGCACAGCCTGCTCAACACCAAATTTCTACTCAACGGAGCCTGCAACAGAACTCACAAAGCTTTCCCAGCTACCGCGTGTTTGCACAACCCTTGTGCTACTCTGCGGTGACCAAGTCAGTCCTCGTTCGCTCCGAGAATCGTCCGTCTTTCGGTCCTCGATGCCTCACACCAGTACCTTCCTTCAAAATGGAACCTGCAGCAGAGCGCCAGAAACGCTGCTAGTCATCTCACTCCGGCCTTCCAACCGAGGCACAAACCTATATGTTCAAGCGCTCCGAGAATCGTCCGTCTCTCCGGCTTTAGGACCGAATGCTTGGCTTAAAATCCTACTAGAAGAAGCTTACTACAGAGCTCATGAGAAGTGGTCATCACAGCCTTTAAAAAGGCGTGTCCCCTGCAATCTCATTCGCTCCGAGAATAGTCCGTCTTTCGGATTCCGTCGCCTTACACCCAGCACCTGCCTTCGAAACGAAACCTGCAACAGAACGCCAGAAACGCTACAAGCCATCTCACCTCAGCCTTTCAACCGACGCACAAACTAGCATGTTCACACACTCCGTGAACGCCCATCTCTCCGGCTTCAGGACCGAATGCTCGGCGTAAAATCCTACTAGACTGAGCTTGCTACCGAACTCATGAGAAGTGGTCATCACAGCCTTTAAAAAGGCGTGTCCCCTGCAATCTCATTCGCTCCGAGAATAGTCCGTCTTTCGGATTCCGTCACCTCACACCCAGTACCTTTCCTTCAAAACGGAACCTGCAACAGAACGCCAGAAACGCTGCAAGTCGTCTCACCCCGGCCTTTCAACCGAGGCACAAACCTGCATGTTCACACGCTCCGAGAACCGTCCGTCTCTCAGGCTGTAGCACCCTTCATCTTCGTTCAAACCCTACTGAGCTCGCTTATCACGGAAGCTCCCGAGACGCCACCAGTCTCCACAGCCTCGAAAGGCGTGCCCCCGGTATCCTCGCTCGCTCCGTGATCCGCCCGCCTCTCGGCTCTGACTCCGACTACTAGGTACTACATATATGTTTCGGAAGCCTCCGGTGACTGCGACATGGCACAACTACCGATACTTGTGGACTTAGAAAAATCGCGATGGGTGTGAAATGAAAAGTGGAATAAAAGGGAGGTGGAATGAAAATAGGAAAGGGAAATGATATGGTATAATTGAGGAACAATAATTACATCTCTTGTGCATGTTTTAAAAGCATTTCGAAGAAGTTAAAAAACACAATTTCTTCCGAAATGAACCGAATCAGGCCTAAAGTGATTGGAGATGATTCTAAATGAATAAAACTGAACATTTTATTAATAAAACTTTTCTATTTTTTCACTTTTTCGTCACTTTTCGTTCGATACTTTTAAGGATTTGAAGGCGGACATGTCGCATACGGCTGGTACTAGACTTGCAGGATTCAAATAATTATCGGAAAAAAAGATTTAGAAACGTGAAAAACAAGATACAGGATAGAAATAAAACATCGGGAAAGGTAAATTAATTAATGTTTCATTACGGCGCACAACTTTTGTTTGAAAAACTAAAAAAAAAAATCTCGGCAGGTGAAAAGCAATACCTAGGATAGTAAAAAAATATCGGAATTGATAAATTAATAAACGTTGCATTCCCCGACAATAAGTTATACCAAAAAACCCAAAGTTTTCGACAGTTTTAGCTTAAACGATGATTATAAAGTACTTCAAAAAATCGAAAACTTGCGTCAAATAGTTTCGGATCCTGTCCTGCTATATAAATAAAGCAGTCTCATAACTTTTAAACCTATTTTTCACCTTTCTATCGCTTATTTTAACCGTAACTTCTTTGATTTTGAAACCTCCCATTGTTCACAACAGAAAACAAAATGGCGTCTATCTGCCGGTAATTGTGCGCCCCACGTGTTCCCGATATTTGTTGAATCTTCGTCCGCCTTTTCGCTTCATTTCCTTAAGCCCATAACTATCCCGTCTTTTCTCTTATCGGAAGATCTCCACAAATTCCATTTCTTCCTTATTTTGCCGTTTCCTAGTTGATTCCGTCTGCAACCCACTTAATTCAGGATTCTTCCATTGCTAACAAAGGAAACAAAATGGCGGCTTTTAAATAGCCATTTATTAGACTCTGAATAATATTCAATATTATCGTGATAACTCTGCATGAATTTCCTTCTATTTGAGCTCTCTTGCCTTCTTAGCACGTTTTAAGAATCCACAAAAACTTTTCGTAATCGCTAAAGCAGTTTCCTTTTATATTATTCACTTTTTGATAAATCATCTATTCGTCCGACCGCGATTCTTCCTTTCGCCAACGGCCATACCACGTTGAAAGTACCCAGTCTCGTCAGATCCTGGAATGTCACACAACGTCGGGCCCGGTCAGTACTTAGATGGGTGACCGCTTGGGAACACCGGGTGCTGTTGGCTTTTTGCAATTTTTGCTAAGTCCAAAAGTTGGTCAAAAATTAAAAAGTGCAGCGATGAGGTCTCTGACCCAAATTAGGTCGGGCGCCGCATTAAAAAAAAATTTGGTCCGGAGACCTCGGTCGCCTTCGAAAAGACGGGTCGGACGCAGCGTGAAATCGGATATCAAAGCGCTTTGAACTTGAC
>JAUPMV010000266.1:12500-20000 GCA_030848855.1 Branchinecta sandiegonensis | reverse complement strand
GTGTCAGCGCCAGCCACAAGGGCCGACGAGCTTCACGTCCGGCGGTCCGGTATAAGCACAACGCTATAGCGCCTCCCATTTTAAGGGCTAGTTGCTTCGGCAGGTGAGTTGTTACACACTCCTAAGCGGGTTCCGACCTCCATGGCCACCGTCCTGCTGTCTGGAGCAACCAACTCCTTTTCGTGGGATCCGGAATATGCGTTGTTTAGGCGCTTTAACCGAACGTTTGGTTCATCCCACAGCGCCAGTTCTGCTTACCAAAAGTGGCCCACTGGGCACTCGGATCCGAAATCCCCGCCGCACATCAAGTTCGGCTGGGCTTCTCACCCATTGAAAGTTTGAGAATAGGTTGAGGCCGTTACGGCCCCAAGGCCTCTAATCATTCGCTTTACCGGATGAGACTCCGTCTCCTTGCATTGAGCGCCAGCTATCCTGAGGGAAACTTCGGGAGGAACCAGCTACTAGACGGTTCGATTAGTCTTTCGCCCCTATACCAAGCTCCGACGATCGATTTGCACGTCAGAATCGCTGCGGTCCTCCATCAGGGTTTCCCCTGACTTCGACCTGGCCAGGCATAGGTCACCATCTTTCGGGTCCCAACGTGTACGCTCTTGGTGCGTCGCATCCGCAACGGGATCGCGACGCCCCGGGGATGCGCCCGAGCCACCGAGGTGAAACGGGATCTCCCCTCAGCACCGCAAGCAGTGCCTTCACTTTCATTTCGCCTTCGGTCTTTATCAACCTACGACTCGCGCACATGTTAGACTCCTTGGTCCGTGTTTCAAGACGGGTCGGATGGGTCCCGCCTACTTCCTGCGCGTCCGCGGGCATGGGCCCCGTGGCCGACAGTCTTGCGACTCGCCACGATTGCCCCGCGGACTCTAGAAACGAACCGAGCCAGCGCCGGGAGACCAGCCCTCGATGCCGAAGCACCTCGAAACCGGATCCGTCTGACGCCGCCCCAGTCACGTGCAGGATACGAATCCGCACAGGAATACACGCCCGCACAGAGGCACCGCCCCAGCCACGCGATCCACGGCAAGCCGCAACCGCGCTACCGAGACAGACATTGCACGAACGCTGATCCCGTAACGGCTCGAGCTTCGAAGGTCCATCCGTTTAACCCCCTGGAGGATTTCACGCACTATTGAACTCTCTCTTCAAAGTTCTTTTCAACTTTCCCTCGCGGTACTTGTCCACTATCGGTCTCGTATCCATATTTAGCCTTAGATGGAGTTTACCACCTGCTTAGGGCTGCACGCTCAAGCAACCCGACTCTAAGGAGACTCCCATGGGCCTTCGAACACCAGTCCTAAGGGCCTGACACCCGCTTTGGGCAATCGAGCCACATTCATGAGGACTTTAGACTTGGTGAACGAGGGTTCAAGGAGCTCCTAAACACCGCATCGGCCGAGCCGCGGCCGTGAGGCTACGACCGGCCCTTGGTGCTGGGCTCTTCCCTCTTCGCTCGCCGCTACTAGGGGAATCCTTGTTAGTTTCTTTTCCTCCGCTGACTAATATGCTTAAGTCAAGCGGGTCGCCTCACCTGAGCTGAGGTCAGAGAATAGGTTTGGTTGAGGTCTCACGACTGAGAACACTCGCCAGCAACGATAAGTTCCATCGAGCATCGACGCTCACCCGTATATAGACAGTTCCAGCGTATCGGGACCATCGTCCACAAGACTCGCCGCGACCGGTATCGTACGTTTATGTGCCCATTCTTTTCGTCTCACTTTATCTCTCACTGCCATGGTCCGACTTGCCCTCTTGTCTTCCACACCTCACTAGTGACAACGAAACGAATTATTCAAAGCACATCCCGGCTACCGCGTATTTTCGCGCCACGTGCGCTACTCTGCGGTGACCAGGCGTACGCCCCAGCGGCAAATCTCACGAACGACGTTCCCCAGCTAGTCTGCGAACAGGTGCCGGATCTCGTCGGACATTGCCATACATTTAAGAAGGTTGCCCTGAACGGCAGCGAGGCCATCGGGAATCCTCCCAGATTACGAACCCAGGGAGTCTTAGCCGTGGGTTTCACCCCACCGCGTACCAACTCCCAGTCGTATGTATATAATAAACCGACCCTCAGCCAGGTGTAGTCCAAGCCAGAGGCTGGACTGCCATGTGCGTTCGAAGGATAGACGTTCCATGTGTCCTGCAGTTCGCATGGAATCACGCGTCTAGCTGCGTTCGTCTTCGTGATACGAGCCGAGTGATCCATCCCCCAGGGTCATTTCTCGGTTTTCTCATCGGATTTTCACCCGAATAAGAAGAGTCCACAAGCAACGGTTCAACAATAAAACAAGTGTTTCTCACAAAACAACAAACTCCGAGGAGAGAAAATGATCTCTCCTCCAATCCAAAGGACTACGGCGGATACTGCAGAGATTGCTGGTTCAATTGCGACTCGATCCGAGCGGGCCTTCGTCCTCAGCACGCAACAAGGGGGCCCCTCAACTCTGTCCCGCATACAACGGAGATTCGCAAAAGACCAACGCTCTTCGCAGCCGGTTCAATCATATAGCGCGATCCACTCCTAGCAGGCCTCCTTCCTTTGGCGCACGACATGGGGGCCAATGAAATTCTTCCCGCGGCAACGGAGTTGCACACAACGACAAACACCCCGCTATCGCCTCCAGTTCGATCGTCAAGTGCGCTTCGATCCTAGCGGGCCTTCGTCCTCGACACGCAACAAGGGGGCCACTCAACTCCGTCCCGCGTACAACGGAGATGCGCACGAGGTCAAACTTTCAGCAACTCACAGTCTGCTCAGCCGTATAGCGAGATTTGCTCCTAGCGGGACTGGGTCCTCGGCGCGCAACGAGGGGGCCACTCAACTTTGTCCCGCAACAACGGAGATTCACACAACAGCGAACGGTCTGCTTTTCGCAACCCTCTGGTTGTCTGGCAGCAAACGGCCAGTGTCCGACACGATACGCCTCCTAGCGGGCTTCCTTCCTTTGGCACGCAACAGGGGGGCCATAAGGAATTCTACCCGCAGCAACGGAAGCAGCGCGTCGTCTACTAGCCAGTCGCGTCTCAGACGACACGCATCAGCAGTGTCCTTAGTCATGCGCTCTTCGGCCGGCGGGATTCGCTTCGGGCGCGCTACAAGGGGTAGCCCAGTGGAATCCCGCTACACAAAGATCGTGCTCTGACTTTGAACTCCGATTTAGCATGCCCTTTTCCCCGTCCGCGGAAGCCAGCAAGGCCGTAAAGCTTCGCCCGACATCCCGCGTCCGAGTACTCTCATCACAATGCGCACGGTTAGTGCAGCACTCGTTAATGATCCTTCCGCAGGTTCACCTACGGAAACCTTGTTACGACTTTTACTTCCTCTAAAGGATCAAGTTTGAACATCTTTCAATCAACACCGAAGCCATCCAGAGGACGGCCCGGCGGATCGTCCGAAGTTCTCACTAAATCATTCAATCGGTAGTAGCGACGGGCGGTGTGTACAAAGGGCAGGGACGTAATCGACGCAAGCTAATGACTTGCACCTACTAGGGATTCCTGGTTCATGGGGATCCTTGCAGTCCCCAATCCCAACCACGAAAGAGGTTCAGCGGTTACCCGGTCCTCTCGGACAGGGAAGACGCGCTGATTCTTTCAGTGTAGCGCGCGTGCGGCCCAGGACATCTAAGGGCATCACAGACCTGTTATTGCTCACTTTCATATGGCTAGACGCCACTTGTCCCTCTAAGAAGAGTAACGTACCCGAAGATACGTCATCTATTTAGCAGGCTAGAGTCTCGTTCGTTATCGGAATTAACCAGACAAATCGCTCCACCAACTAAGAACGGCCATGCACCACCACCCACCGAATCAAGAAAGAGCTCTCAATCTGTCAATCCTTCCAGTGTCCGGGCCTGGTGAGGTTTCCCGTGTTGAGTCAAATTAAGCCGCAGGCTCCACTCCTGGTGGTGCCCTTCCGTCAATTCCTTTAAGTTTCAGCTTTGCAACCATACTTCCCCCGGAACCCAAAAACTTTGGTTTCCCGGAAGCTGCCCGCAGAGTCATTGAAGTAACGTCTGCGGATCGCTGGTTGGCATCGTTTATGGTTAGAACTAGGGCGGTATCTGATCGCCTTCGAACCTCTAACTTTCGTTCTTGATTAATGAAAACATTCTTGGCAAATGCTTTCGCAGTTGTTCGTCTTGCGACGGTCCAAGAATTTCACCTCTAGCGTCGCAGTACGAATGCCCCCGTCTGTCTCTATTAACCATTACCTCAAGTCCAGAAAACCAACAAAATAAGACCGAGGTCCTATTCCATCATTCCATGCTGTGATATTCAGGCGCGGAGCACCTGCTTTAAGCACTCTAATTTGTTCAAAGTAAACGTACCGGCCACCCAGGACACTCGGTTAAGAGCACCCCGGACAGTCCGGTGGATTGTCCAATCAAGGCAGTGCACACCGCGAGGCGGCACCACCTGATCGCGACCGATATCCAACTACGAGCTTTTTAACCGCAGCAACTTTAATATACGCTATTGGAGCTGGAGTTACCGCGGCTGCTGGCACCAGACTTGCCCTCCAATAGGTCCTCGTTAAAGGATTTAAAGTGTACTCATTCCAATCACAGGGCCTCGGATGAGTCCTGCATCGTTATTTTTCGTCACTACCTCCCCGTGCCGGGAGTGGGTAATTTGCGCGCCTGCTGCCTTCCTTGGATGTGGTAGCCGTTTCTCAGGCTCCCTCTCCGGAATCGAACCCCGATTCCCCGTTACCCGTTGCAACCATGGTAGGCGCATAACCTACCATCGACAGTTGATAAGGCAGACATTTGAAAGATGCGTCGCCGGTGCTAGACCATGCGATCGGCACAAAGTTATTCAGAGTCACCAAGATACGGACCGAAGTCCGATTGGTCTTGATCTAATAAAAGCACCCCTTCCGTAAGGTCGGGGCTATTGTGCATGTATTAGCTCTAGAATTACCACAGTTATCCAAGTAGGATAGTACGATCTAAGGAACCATAACTGATTTATTGAGCCATTCGCGGTTTCGCTGCATAACAGCTTGTACTTAGACATGCATGGCTTAATCTTTGAGACAAGCATATGCTACTGGCAGGATCAACCAGGTAACTGCTGTGAACCTCGCCGAAGCGAGGACACTCAGTTCGAGACGGTCCCACTGGACCCGTCTCTTCTCACTCAACATACGAGAAGCGTCTTGAAAAAGACACTCTCCGTTTCGCATCGACAATGGGCCAGTTCTCTCGCACATACCGTCCACCCGACGGATTCGTCAATTTCGTGCTGCTTCCTCGTTCCACTTCCAGTCATACACGTTTCCTTTGCCTGCAGATCATCGATATACGATAATGCAGATATTGCCGTGACAACAATTTCCTTCGAGTCGGAACCTGCAACAAAGCACAAAAAGTGCTCCGAGAATCGTCCGTCTCTAAGGCAGATGGCACAGCCTGCTCAACACCAAATTTCTACTCAACGGAGCCTGCAACAGAACTCACAAAGCTTTCCCAGCTACCGCGTGTTTGCACAACCCTTGTGCTACTCTGCGGTGACCAAGTCAGTCCTCGTTCGCTCCGAGAATCGTCCGTCTTTCGGTCCTCGATGCCTCACACCAGTACCTTCCTTCAAAATGGAACCTGCAGCAGAGCGCCAGAAACGCTGCTAGTCATCTCACTCCGGCCTTCCAACCGAGGCACAAACCTATATGTTCAAGCGCTCCGAGAATCGTCCGTCTCTCCGGCTTTAGGACCGAATGCTTGGCTTAAAATCCTACTAGAAGAAGCTTACTACAGAGCTCATGAGAAGTGGTCATCACAGCCTTTAAAAAGGCGTGTCCCCTGCAATCTCATTCGCTCCGAGAATAGTCCGTCTTTCGGATTCCGTCGCCTTACACCCAGCACCTGCCTTCGAAACGAAACCTGCAACAGAACGCCAGAAACGCTACAAGCCATCTCACCTCAGCCTTTCAACCGACGCACAAACTAGCATGTTCACACACTCCGTGAACGCCCATCTCTCCGGCTTCAGGACCGAATGCTCGGCGTAAAATCCTACTAGACTGAGCTTGCTACCGAACTCATGAGAAGTGGTCATCACAGCCTTTAAAAAGGCGTGTCCCCTGCAATCTCATTCGCTCCGAGAATAGTCCGTCTTTCGGATTCCGTCACCTCACACCCAGTACCTTTCCTTCAAAACGGAACCTGCAACAGAACGCCAGAAACGCTGCAAGTCGTCTCACCCCGGCCTTTCAACCGAGGCACAAACCTGCATGTTCACACGCTCCGAGAACCGTCCGTCTCTCAGGCTGTAGCACCCTTCATCTTCGTTCAAACCCTACTGAGCTCGCTTATCACGGAAGCTCCCGAGACGCCACCAGTCTCCACAGCCTCGAAAGGCGTGCCCCCGGTATCCTCGCTCGCTCCGTGATCCGCCCGCCTCTCGGCTCTGACTCCGACTACTAGGTACTACATATATGTTTCGGAAGCCTCCGGTGACTGCGACATGGCACAACTACCGATACTTGTGGACTTAGAAAAATCGCGATGGGTGTGAAATGAAAAGTGGAATAAAAGGGAGGTGGAATGAAAATAGGAAAGGGAAATGATATGGTATAATTGAGGAACAATAATTACATCTCTTGTGCATGTTTTAAAAGCATTTCGAAGAAGTTAAAAAACACAATTTCTTCCGAAATGAACCGAATCAGGCCTAAAGTGATTGGAGATGATTCTAAATGAATAAAACTGAACATTTTATTAATAAAACTTTTCTATTTTTTCACTTTTTCGTCACTTTTCGTTCGATACTTTTAAGGATTTGAAGGCGGACATGTCGCATACGGCTGGTACTAGACTTGCAGGATTCAAATAATTATCGGAAAAAAAGATTTAGAAACGTGAAAAACAAGATACAGGATAGAAATAAAACATCGGGAAAGGTAAATTAATTAATGTTTCATTACGGCGCACAACTTTTGTTTGAAAAACTAAAAAAAAAAATCTCGGCAGGTGAAAAGCAATACCTAGGATAGTAAAAAAATATCGGAATTGATAAATTAATAAACGTTGCATTCCCCGACAATAAGTTATACCAAAAAACCCAAAGTTTTCGACAGTTTTAGCTTAAACGATGATTATAAAGTACTTCAAAAAATCGAAAACTTGCGTCAAATAGTTTCGGATCCTGTCCTGCTATATAAATAAAGCAGTCTCATAACTTTTAAACCTATTTTTCACCTTTCTATCGCTTATTTTAACCGTAACTTCTTTGATTTTGAAACCTCCCATTGTTCACAACAGAAAACAAAATGGCGTCTATCTGCCGGTAATTGTGCGCCCCACGTGTTCCCGATATTTGTTGAATCTTCGTCCGCCTTTTCGCTTCATTTCCTTAAGCCCATAACTATCCCGTCTTTTCTC
Organism: Branchinecta sandiegonensis; assembly: GCA_030848855.1. Classification (NCBI taxonomy): domain Eukaryota; kingdom Metazoa; phylum Arthropoda; class Branchiopoda; order Anostraca; family Branchinectidae; genus Branchinecta; species Branchinecta sandiegonensis. Next base: position 12,597 of record JAUPMV010000266.1, on the reverse strand, counting down.
TTATCGGAAGATCTCCACAAATTCCATTTCTTCCTTATTTTGCCGTTTCCTAGTTGATTCCGTCTGCAACCCACTTAATTCAGGATTCTTCCATTGC
>JAUPMV010000266.1:0-7500 GCA_030848855.1 Branchinecta sandiegonensis | reverse complement strand
TGAGGGAAACTTCGGGAGGAACCAGCTACTAGACGGTTCGATTAGTCTTTCGCCCCTATACCAAGCTCCGACGATCGATTTGCACGTCAGAATCGCTGCGGTCCTCCATCAGGGTTTCCCCTGACTTCGACCTGGCCAGGCATAGGTCACCATCTTTCGGGTCCCAACGTGTACGCTCTTGGTGCGTCGCATCCGCAACGGGATCGCGACGCCCCGGGGATGCGCCCGAGCCACCGAGGTGAAACGGGATCTCCCCTCAGCACCGCAAGCAGTGCCTTCACTTTCATTTCGCCTTCGGTCTTTATCAACCTACGACTCGCGCACATGTTAGACTCCTTGGTCCGTGTTTCAAGACGGGTCGGATGGGTCCCGCCTACTTCCTGCGCGTCCGCGGGCATGGGCCCCGTGGCCGACAGTCTTGCGACTCGCCACGATTGCCCCGCGGACTCTAGAAACGAACCGAGCCAGCGCCGGGAGACCAGCCCTCGATGCCGAAGCACCTCGAAACCGGATCCGTCTGACGCCGCCCCAGTCACGTGCAGGATACGAATCCGCACAGGAATACACGCCCGCACAGAGGCACCGCCCCAGCCACGCGATCCACGGCAAGCCGCAACCGCGCTACCGAGACAGACATTGCACGAACGCTGATCCCGTAACGGCTCGAGCTTCGAAGGTCCATCCGTTTAACCCCCTGGAGGATTTCACGCACTATTGAACTCTCTCTTCAAAGTTCTTTTCAACTTTCCCTCGCGGTACTTGTCCACTATCGGTCTCGTATCCATATTTAGCCTTAGATGGAGTTTACCACCTGCTTAGGGCTGCACGCTCAAGCAACCCGACTCTAAGGAGACTCCCATGGGCCTTCGAACACCAGTCCTAAGGGCCTGACACCCGCTTTGGGCAATCGAGCCACATTCATGAGGACTTTAGACTTGGTGAACGAGGGTTCAAGGAGCTCCTAAACACCGCATCGGCCGAGCCGCGGCCGTGAGGCTACGACCGGCCCTTGGTGCTGGGCTCTTCCCTCTTCGCTCGCCGCTACTAGGGGAATCCTTGTTAGTTTCTTTTCCTCCGCTGACTAATATGCTTAAGTCAAGCGGGTCGCCTCACCTGAGCTGAGGTCAGAGAATAGGTTTGGTTGAGGTCTCACGACTGAGAACACTCGCCAGCAACGATAAGTTCCATCGAGCATCGACGCTCACCCGTATATAGACAGTTCCAGCGTATCGGGACCATCGTCCACAAGACTCGCCGCGACCGGTATCGTACGTTTATGTGCCCATTCTTTTCGTCTCACTTTATCTCTCACTGCCATGGTCCGACTTGCCCTCTTGTCTTCCACACCTCACTAGTGACAACGAAACGAATTATTCAAAGCACATCCCGGCTACCGCGTATTTTCGCGCCACGTGCGCTACTCTGCGGTGACCAGGCGTACGCCCCAGCGGCAAATCTCACGAACGACGTTCCCCAGCTAGTCTGCGAACAGGTGCCGGATCTCGTCGGACATTGCCATACATTTAAGAAGGTTGCCCTGAACGGCAGCGAGGCCATCGGGAATCCTCCCAGATTACGAACCCAGGGAGTCTTAGCCGTGGGTTTCACCCCACCGCGTACCAACTCCCAGTCGTATGTATATAATAAACCGACCCTCAGCCAGGTGTAGTCCAAGCCAGAGGCTGGACTGCCATGTGCGTTCGAAGGATAGACGTTCCATGTGTCCTGCAGTTCGCATGGAATCACGCGTCTAGCTGCGTTCGTCTTCGTGATACGAGCCGAGTGATCCATCCCCCAGGGTCATTTCTCGGTTTTCTCATCGGATTTTCACCCGAATAAGAAGAGTCCACAAGCAACGGTTCAACAATAAAACAAGTGTTTCTCACAAAACAACAAACTCCGAGGAGAGAAAATGATCTCTCCTCCAATCCAAAGGACTACGGCGGATACTGCAGAGATTGCTGGTTCAATTGCGACTCGATCCGAGCGGGCCTTCGTCCTCAGCACGCAACAAGGGGGCCCCTCAACTCTGTCCCGCATACAACGGAGATTCGCAAAAGACCAACGCTCTTCGCAGCCGGTTCAATCATATAGCGCGATCCACTCCTAGCAGGCCTCCTTCCTTTGGCGCACGACATGGGGGCCAATGAAATTCTTCCCGCGGCAACGGAGTTGCACACAACGACAAACACCCCGCTATCGCCTCCAGTTCGATCGTCAAGTGCGCTTCGATCCTAGCGGGCCTTCGTCCTCGACACGCAACAAGGGGGCCACTCAACTCCGTCCCGCGTACAACGGAGATGCGCACGAGGTCAAACTTTCAGCAACTCACAGTCTGCTCAGCCGTATAGCGAGATTTGCTCCTAGCGGGACTGGGTCCTCGGCGCGCAACGAGGGGGCCACTCAACTTTGTCCCGCAACAACGGAGATTCACACAACAGCGAACGGTCTGCTTTTCGCAACCCTCTGGTTGTCTGGCAGCAAACGGCCAGTGTCCGACACGATACGCCTCCTAGCGGGCTTCCTTCCTTTGGCACGCAACAGGGGGGCCATAAGGAATTCTACCCGCAGCAACGGAAGCAGCGCGTCGTCTACTAGCCAGTCGCGTCTCAGACGACACGCATCAGCAGTGTCCTTAGTCATGCGCTCTTCGGCCGGCGGGATTCGCTTCGGGCGCGCTACAAGGGGTAGCCCAGTGGAATCCCGCTACACAAAGATCGTGCTCTGACTTTGAACTCCGATTTAGCATGCCCTTTTCCCCGTCCGCGGAAGCCAGCAAGGCCGTAAAGCTTCGCCCGACATCCCGCGTCCGAGTACTCTCATCACAATGCGCACGGTTAGTGCAGCACTCGTTAATGATCCTTCCGCAGGTTCACCTACGGAAACCTTGTTACGACTTTTACTTCCTCTAAAGGATCAAGTTTGAACATCTTTCAATCAACACCGAAGCCATCCAGAGGACGGCCCGGCGGATCGTCCGAAGTTCTCACTAAATCATTCAATCGGTAGTAGCGACGGGCGGTGTGTACAAAGGGCAGGGACGTAATCGACGCAAGCTAATGACTTGCACCTACTAGGGATTCCTGGTTCATGGGGATCCTTGCAGTCCCCAATCCCAACCACGAAAGAGGTTCAGCGGTTACCCGGTCCTCTCGGACAGGGAAGACGCGCTGATTCTTTCAGTGTAGCGCGCGTGCGGCCCAGGACATCTAAGGGCATCACAGACCTGTTATTGCTCACTTTCATATGGCTAGACGCCACTTGTCCCTCTAAGAAGAGTAACGTACCCGAAGATACGTCATCTATTTAGCAGGCTAGAGTCTCGTTCGTTATCGGAATTAACCAGACAAATCGCTCCACCAACTAAGAACGGCCATGCACCACCACCCACCGAATCAAGAAAGAGCTCTCAATCTGTCAATCCTTCCAGTGTCCGGGCCTGGTGAGGTTTCCCGTGTTGAGTCAAATTAAGCCGCAGGCTCCACTCCTGGTGGTGCCCTTCCGTCAATTCCTTTAAGTTTCAGCTTTGCAACCATACTTCCCCCGGAACCCAAAAACTTTGGTTTCCCGGAAGCTGCCCGCAGAGTCATTGAAGTAACGTCTGCGGATCGCTGGTTGGCATCGTTTATGGTTAGAACTAGGGCGGTATCTGATCGCCTTCGAACCTCTAACTTTCGTTCTTGATTAATGAAAACATTCTTGGCAAATGCTTTCGCAGTTGTTCGTCTTGCGACGGTCCAAGAATTTCACCTCTAGCGTCGCAGTACGAATGCCCCCGTCTGTCTCTATTAACCATTACCTCAAGTCCAGAAAACCAACAAAATAAGACCGAGGTCCTATTCCATCATTCCATGCTGTGATATTCAGGCGCGGAGCACCTGCTTTAAGCACTCTAATTTGTTCAAAGTAAACGTACCGGCCACCCAGGACACTCGGTTAAGAGCACCCCGGACAGTCCGGTGGATTGTCCAATCAAGGCAGTGCACACCGCGAGGCGGCACCACCTGATCGCGACCGATATCCAACTACGAGCTTTTTAACCGCAGCAACTTTAATATACGCTATTGGAGCTGGAGTTACCGCGGCTGCTGGCACCAGACTTGCCCTCCAATAGGTCCTCGTTAAAGGATTTAAAGTGTACTCATTCCAATCACAGGGCCTCGGATGAGTCCTGCATCGTTATTTTTCGTCACTACCTCCCCGTGCCGGGAGTGGGTAATTTGCGCGCCTGCTGCCTTCCTTGGATGTGGTAGCCGTTTCTCAGGCTCCCTCTCCGGAATCGAACCCCGATTCCCCGTTACCCGTTGCAACCATGGTAGGCGCATAACCTACCATCGACAGTTGATAAGGCAGACATTTGAAAGATGCGTCGCCGGTGCTAGACCATGCGATCGGCACAAAGTTATTCAGAGTCACCAAGATACGGACCGAAGTCCGATTGGTCTTGATCTAATAAAAGCACCCCTTCCGTAAGGTCGGGGCTATTGTGCATGTATTAGCTCTAGAATTACCACAGTTATCCAAGTAGGATAGTACGATCTAAGGAACCATAACTGATTTATTGAGCCATTCGCGGTTTCGCTGCATAACAGCTTGTACTTAGACATGCATGGCTTAATCTTTGAGACAAGCATATGCTACTGGCAGGATCAACCAGGTAACTGCTGTGAACCTCGCCGAAGCGAGGACACTCAGTTCGAGACGGTCCCACTGGACCCGTCTCTTCTCACTCAACATACGAGAAGCGTCTTGAAAAAGACACTCTCCGTTTCGCATCGACAATGGGCCAGTTCTCTCGCACATACCGTCCACCCGACGGATTCGTCAATTTCGTGCTGCTTCCTCGTTCCACTTCCAGTCATACACGTTTCCTTTGCCTGCAGATCATCGATATACGATAATGCAGATATTGCCGTGACAACAATTTCCTTCGAGTCGGAACCTGCAACAAAGCACAAAAAGTGCTCCGAGAATCGTCCGTCTCTAAGGCAGATGGCACAGCCTGCTCAACACCAAATTTCTACTCAACGGAGCCTGCAACAGAACTCACAAAGCTTTCCCAGCTACCGCGTGTTTGCACAACCCTTGTGCTACTCTGCGGTGACCAAGTCAGTCCTCGTTCGCTCCGAGAATCGTCCGTCTTTCGGTCCTCGATGCCTCACACCAGTACCTTCCTTCAAAATGGAACCTGCAGCAGAGCGCCAGAAACGCTGCTAGTCATCTCACTCCGGCCTTCCAACCGAGGCACAAACCTATATGTTCAAGCGCTCCGAGAATCGTCCGTCTCTCCGGCTTTAGGACCGAATGCTTGGCTTAAAATCCTACTAGAAGAAGCTTACTACAGAGCTCATGAGAAGTGGTCATCACAGCCTTTAAAAAGGCGTGTCCCCTGCAATCTCATTCGCTCCGAGAATAGTCCGTCTTTCGGATTCCGTCGCCTTACACCCAGCACCTGCCTTCGAAACGAAACCTGCAACAGAACGCCAGAAACGCTACAAGCCATCTCACCTCAGCCTTTCAACCGACGCACAAACTAGCATGTTCACACACTCCGTGAACGCCCATCTCTCCGGCTTCAGGACCGAATGCTCGGCGTAAAATCCTACTAGACTGAGCTTGCTACCGAACTCATGAGAAGTGGTCATCACAGCCTTTAAAAAGGCGTGTCCCCTGCAATCTCATTCGCTCCGAGAATAGTCCGTCTTTCGGATTCCGTCACCTCACACCCAGTACCTTTCCTTCAAAACGGAACCTGCAACAGAACGCCAGAAACGCTGCAAGTCGTCTCACCCCGGCCTTTCAACCGAGGCACAAACCTGCATGTTCACACGCTCCGAGAACCGTCCGTCTCTCAGGCTGTAGCACCCTTCATCTTCGTTCAAACCCTACTGAGCTCGCTTATCACGGAAGCTCCCGAGACGCCACCAGTCTCCACAGCCTCGAAAGGCGTGCCCCCGGTATCCTCGCTCGCTCCGTGATCCGCCCGCCTCTCGGCTCTGACTCCGACTACTAGGTACTACATATATGTTTCGGAAGCCTCCGGTGACTGCGACATGGCACAACTACCGATACTTGTGGACTTAGAAAAATCGCGATGGGTGTGAAATGAAAAGTGGAATAAAAGGGAGGTGGAATGAAAATAGGAAAGGGAAATGATATGGTATAATTGAGGAACAATAATTACATCTCTTGTGCATGTTTTAAAAGCATTTCGAAGAAGTTAAAAAACACAATTTCTTCCGAAATGAACCGAATCAGGCCTAAAGTGATTGGAGATGATTCTAAATGAATAAAACTGAACATTTTATTAATAAAACTTTTCTATTTTTTCACTTTTTCGTCACTTTTCGTTCGATACTTTTAAGGATTTGAAGGCGGACATGTCGCATACGGCTGGTACTAGACTTGCAGGATTCAAATAATTATCGGAAAAAAAGATTTAGAAACGTGAAAAACAAGATACAGGATAGAAATAAAACATCGGGAAAGGTAAATTAATTAATGTTTCATTACGGCGCACAACTTTTGTTTGAAAAACTAAAAAAAAAAATCTCGGCAGGTGAAAAGCAATACCTAGGATAGTAAAAAAATATCGGAATTGATAAATTAATAAACGTTGCATTCCCCGACAATAAGTTATACCAAAAAACCCAAAGTTTTCGACAGTTTTAGCTTAAACGATGATTATAAAGTACTTCAAAAAATCGAAAACTTGCGTCAAATAGTTTCGGATCCTGTCCTGCTATATAAATAAAGCAGTCTCATAACTTTTAAACCTATTTTTCACCTTTCTATCGCTTATTTTAACCGTAACTTCTTTGATTTTGAAACCTCCCATTGTTCACAACAGAAAACAAAATGGCGTCTATCTGCCGGTAATTGTGCGCCCCACGTGTTCCCGATATTTGTTGAATCTTCGTCCGCCTTTTCGCTTCATTTCCTTAAGCCCATAACTATCCCGTCTTTTCTCTTATCGGAAGATCTCCACAAATTCCATTTCTTCCTTATTTTGCCGTTTCCTAGTTGATTCCGTCTGCAACCCACTTAATTCAGGATTCTTCCATTGCTAACAAAGGAAACAAAATGGCGGCTTTTAAATAGCCATTTATTAGACTCTGAATAATATTCAATATTATCGTGATAACTCTGCATGAATTTCCTTCTATTTGAGCTCTCTTGCCTTCTTAGCACGTTTTAAGAATCCACAAAAACTTTTCGTAATCGCTAAAGCAGTTTCCTTTTATATTATTCACTTTTTGATAAATCATCTATTCGTCCGACCGCGATTCTTCCTTTCGCCAACGGCCATACCACGTTGAAAGTACCCAGTCTCGTCAGATCCTGGAATGTCACACAACGTCGGGCCCGGTCAGTACTTAGATGGGTGACCGCTTGGGAACACCGGGTGCTGTTGGCTTTTTGCAATTTTTGCTAAGTCCAAAAGTTGGTCAAAAATTAAAAAGTGCAGCGATGAGGTCTCTGACCCAAATTAGGTCGGGC
>JAUPMV010000265.1:27500-29401 GCA_030848855.1 Branchinecta sandiegonensis | reverse complement strand
TGCTGTTGGCTTTTTGCAATTTTTGCTAAGTCCAAAAGTTGGTCAAAAATTAAAAAGTGCAGCGATGAGGTCTCTGACCCAAATTAGGTCGGGCGCCGCATTAAAAAAAAATTTGGTCCGGAGACCTCGGTCGCCTTCGAAAAAGACGGGTCGGACGCAGCGTGAAATCGGATATCAAAGCGCTTTGAACTTGACGGGTCGGACGCAGCGTGAAATGAGATCTCAAAGCGCTTTGAAGTTTGAAGATGCCGTGGAGGACGCAGCGTGAAAAATATTTCGGACGGGATCCCTGTTCGAGTGAAATTTGCTAAGTCCAAAAGTTGGTTAAAAATTAAAAAGTGCAGCGATGGGGTCTCTGACCCAAATTATGTCGGGCGCCGCTTTAAAAAAAAATTTGGTCCGTGGAGCTTCGCCTTCGATTTCACGCTGCGGACCCCGTTGGAAAAAAACTTGGACGGCCGGATTCCAGTTCGAGTGAAATTTGCTAAGTCCAAAAATTCGGTTAAAACTCGAAAAGTGCAGCGATGAGGTCTCTGATCCAAATTAGGTCGGGCGCCGCATTAAAAAAAATTTCGTCCGGAGACCTCGGTCACCTTCGAAAAGACGTGGCGGACGCAGCGTGAAATCGGATCTCAAAGCGCTTTGAACTTGACGGGTCGGACGCAGCGTGAAATCGGATCTCAAAGCGCTTTGAACTTGACGGGTCGGACGCAGCGTGAAATGAGATCTCAAAGCGCTTTGAAGTTTGAAGATGCCGTGGAGGACGCAGCGTGAAAAATATTTCGGACGGGATCCCTGTTCGAGTGAAATTTGCTAAGTCCAAAAGTTGGATAAAAATTAAAAAGTGCAGCGATGAGGTCTCTGACACAAATAAGGTCGGGCGCCGCTTTAAAAAAAAATTTGGTCCGTGGAGCTTCGCCTTCGATTTCACGCTGCGGACCCCGTTGGAAAAAACTTGGACGGCCGGGATTCCAGTTCGAGTGAAATTTGCTAAGTCCAAAAATTCGGTTAAAACTCGAAAAGTGCAGCGATGAGGTCTCTGATCCAAATTAGGTCGGGCGCCGCATTAAAAAAAAATTTCGTCCGGAGACCTCGGTCACCTTCGAAAAGACGTGGCGGACGCAGCGTGAAATCGGATATCAAAGCGCTTTGAACTTGACGGGTCGGACGCAGCGTGAAATGAGATCTCAAAGCGCTTTGAAGTTTGAAGATGCCGTGGAGGACGCAGCGTGAAAAATATTTCGGACGGGATCCCTGTTCGAGTGAAATTTGCTAAGTCCAAAAGTTGGTTAAAAATTAAAAAGTGCAGCGATGGGGTCTCTGACCCAAATTATGTCGGGCGCCGCTTTAAAAAAAAATTTGGTCCGTGGAGCTTCGCCTTCGATTTCACGCTGCGGACCCCGTTGGAAAAAAACTTGGACGGCCGGATTCCAGTTCGAGTGAAATTTGCTAAGTCCAAAAATTCGGTTAAAACTCGAAAAGTGCAGCGATGAGGTCTCTGATCCAAATTAGGTCGGGCGCCGCATTAAAAAAAAATTTCGTCCGGAGACCTCGGTCACCTTCGAAAAGACGTGGCGGACGCAGCGTGAAATCGGATCTCAAAGCGCTTTGAACTTGACGGGTCGGACGCAGCGTGAAATCGGATCTCAAAGCGCTTTGAACTTGACGGGTCGGACGCAGCGTGAAATGAGATCTCAAAGCGCTTTGAAGTTTGAAGATGCCGTGGAGGACGCAGCGTGAAAAATATTTCGGACGGGATCCCTGTTCGAGTGAAATTTGCTAAGTCCAAAAGTTGGATAAAAATTAAAAAGTGCAGCGATGAGGTCTCTGACACAAATAAGGTCGGGCGCCGCAATAAAAAAAAATTTGGTTTTTTTTTGCAGGCAGGATCCTGGTTCGTT
>JAUPMV010000265.1:12500-22500 GCA_030848855.1 Branchinecta sandiegonensis | reverse complement strand
CCTTCACTTTCATTTCGCCTTCGGTCTTTATCAACCTACGACTCGCGCACATGTTAGACTCCTTGGTCCGTGTTTCAAGACGGGTCGGATGGGTCCCGCCTACTTCCTGCGCGTCCGCGGGCATGGGCCCCGTGGCCGACAGTCTTGCGACTCGCCACGATTGCCCCGCGGACTCTAGAAACGAACCGAGCCAGCGCCGGGAGACCAGCCCTCGATGCCGAAGCACCTCGAAACCGGATCCGTCTGACGCCGCCCCAGTCACGTGCAGGATACGAATCCGCACAGGAATACACGCCCGCACAGAGGCACCGCCCCAGCCACGCGATCCACGGCAAGCCGCAACCGCGCTACCGAGACAGACATTGCACGAACGCTGATCCCGTAACGGCTCGAGCTTCGAAGGTCCATCCGTTTAACCCCCTGGAGGATTTCACGCACTATTGAACTCTCTCTTCAAAGTTCTTTTCAACTTTCCCTCGCGGTACTTGTCCACTATCGGTCTCGTATCCATATTTAGCCTTAGATGGAGTTTACCACCTGCTTAGGGCTGCACGCTCAAGCAACCCGACTCTAAGGAGACTCCCATGGGCCTTCGAACACCAGTCCTAAGGGCCTGACACCCGCTTTGGGCAATCGAGCCACATTCATGAGGACTTTAGACTTGGTGAACGAGGGTTCAAGGAGCTCCTAAACACCGCATCGGCCGAGCCGCGGCCGTGAGGCTACGACCGGCCCTTGGTGCTGGGCTCTTCCCTCTTCGCTCGCCGCTACTAGGGGAATCCTTGTTAGTTTCTTTTCCTCCGCTGACTAATATGCTTAAGTCAAGCGGGTCGCCTCACCTGAGCTGAGGTCAGAGAATAGGTTTGGTTGAGGTCTCACGACTGAGAACACTCGCCAGCAACGATAAGTTCCATCGAGCATCGACGCTCACCCGTATATAGACAGTTCCAGCGTATCGGGACCATCGTCCACAAGACTCGCCGCGACCGGTATCGTACGTTTATGTGCCCATTCTTTTCGTCTCACTTTATCTCTCACTGCCATGGTCCGACTTGCCCTCTTGTCTTCCACACCTCACTAGTGACAACGAAACGAATTATTCAAAGCACATCCCGGCTACCGCGTATTTTCGCGCCACGTGCGCTACTCTGCGGTGACCAGGCGTACGCCCCAGCGGCAAATCTCACGAACGACGTTCCCCAGCTAGTCTGCGAACAGGTGCCGGATCTCGTCGGACATTGCCATACATTTAAGAAGGTTGCCCTGAACGGCAGCGAGGCCATCGGGAATCCTCCCAGATTACGAACCCAGGGAGTCTTAGCCGTGGGTTTCACCCCACCGCGTACCAACTCCCAGTCGTATGTATATAATAAACCGACCCTCAGCCAGGTGTAGTCCAAGCCAGAGGCTGGACTGCCATGTGCGTTCGAAGGATAGACGTTCCATGTGTCCTGCAGTTCGCATGGAATCACGCGTCTAGCTGCGTTCGTCTTCGTGATACGAGCCGAGTGATCCATCCCCCAGGGTCATTTCTCGGTTTTCTCATCGGATTTTCACCCGAATAAGAAGAGTCCACAAGCAACGGTTCAACAATAAAACAAGTGTTTCTCACAAAACAACAAACTCCGAGGAGAGAAAATGATCTCTCCTCCAATCCAAAGGACTACGGCGGATACTGCAGAGATTGCTGGTTCAATTGCGACTCGATCCGAGCGGGCCTTCGTCCTCAGCACGCAACAAGGGGGCCCCTCAACTCTGTCCCGCATACAACGGAGATTCGCAAAAGACCAACGCTCTTCGCAGCCGGTTCAATCATATAGCGCGATCCACTCCTAGCAGGCCTCCTTCCTTTGGCGCACGACATGGGGGCCAATGAAATTCTTCCCGCGGCAACGGAGTTGCACACAACGACAAACACCCCGCTATCGCCTCCAGTTCGATCGTCAAGTGCGCTTCGATCCTAGCGGGCCTTCGTCCTCGACACGCAACAAGGGGGCCACTCAACTCCGTCCCGCGTACAACGGAGATGCGCACGAGGTCAAACTTTCAGCAACTCACAGTCTGCTCAGCCGTATAGCGAGATTTGCTCCTAGCGGGACTGGGTCCTCGGCGCGCAACGAGGGGGCCACTCAACTTTGTCCCGCAACAACGGAGATTCACACAACAGCGAACGGTCTGCTTTTCGCAACCCTCTGGTTGTCTGGCAGCAAACGGCCAGTGTCCGACACGATACGCCTCCTAGCGGGCTTCCTTCCTTTGGCACGCAACAGGGGGGCCATAAGGAATTCTACCCGCAGCAACGGAAGCAGCGCGTCGTCTACTAGCCAGTCGCGTCTCAGACGACACGCATCAGCAGTGTCCTTAGTCATGCGCTCTTCGGCCGGCGGGATTCGCTTCGGGCGCGCTACAAGGGGTAGCCCAGTGGAATCCCGCTACACAAAGATCGTGCTCTGACTTTGAACTCCGATTTAGCATGCCCTTTTCCCCGTCCGCGGAAGCCAGCAAGGCCGTAAAGCTTCGCCCGACATCCCGCGTCCGAGTACTCTCATCACAATGCGCACGGTTAGTGCAGCACTCGTTAATGATCCTTCCGCAGGTTCACCTACGGAAACCTTGTTACGACTTTTACTTCCTCTAAAGGATCAAGTTTGAACATCTTTCAATCAACACCGAAGCCATCCAGAGGACGGCCCGGCGGATCGTCCGAAGTTCTCACTAAATCATTCAATCGGTAGTAGCGACGGGCGGTGTGTACAAAGGGCAGGGACGTAATCGACGCAAGCTAATGACTTGCACCTACTAGGGATTCCTGGTTCATGGGGATCCTTGCAGTCCCCAATCCCAACCACGAAAGAGGTTCAGCGGTTACCCGGTCCTCTCGGACAGGGAAGACGCGCTGATTCTTTCAGTGTAGCGCGCGTGCGGCCCAGGACATCTAAGGGCATCACAGACCTGTTATTGCTCACTTTCATATGGCTAGACGCCACTTGTCCCTCTAAGAAGAGTAACGTACCCGAAGATACGTCATCTATTTAGCAGGCTAGAGTCTCGTTCGTTATCGGAATTAACCAGACAAATCGCTCCACCAACTAAGAACGGCCATGCACCACCACCCACCGAATCAAGAAAGAGCTCTCAATCTGTCAATCCTTCCAGTGTCCGGGCCTGGTGAGGTTTCCCGTGTTGAGTCAAATTAAGCCGCAGGCTCCACTCCTGGTGGTGCCCTTCCGTCAATTCCTTTAAGTTTCAGCTTTGCAACCATACTTCCCCCGGAACCCAAAAACTTTGGTTTCCCGGAAGCTGCCCGCAGAGTCATTGAAGTAACGTCTGCGGATCGCTGGTTGGCATCGTTTATGGTTAGAACTAGGGCGGTATCTGATCGCCTTCGAACCTCTAACTTTCGTTCTTGATTAATGAAAACATTCTTGGCAAATGCTTTCGCAGTTGTTCGTCTTGCGACGGTCCAAGAATTTCACCTCTAGCGTCGCAGTACGAATGCCCCCGTCTGTCTCTATTAACCATTACCTCAAGTCCAGAAAACCAACAAAATAAGACCGAGGTCCTATTCCATCATTCCATGCTGTGATATTCAGGCGCGGAGCACCTGCTTTAAGCACTCTAATTTGTTCAAAGTAAACGTACCGGCCACCCAGGACACTCGGTTAAGAGCACCCCGGACAGTCCGGTGGATTGTCCAATCAAGGCAGTGCACACCGCGAGGCGGCACCACCTGATCGCGACCGATATCCAACTACGAGCTTTTTAACCGCAGCAACTTTAATATACGCTATTGGAGCTGGAGTTACCGCGGCTGCTGGCACCAGACTTGCCCTCCAATAGGTCCTCGTTAAAGGATTTAAAGTGTACTCATTCCAATCACAGGGCCTCGGATGAGTCCTGCATCGTTATTTTTCGTCACTACCTCCCCGTGCCGGGAGTGGGTAATTTGCGCGCCTGCTGCCTTCCTTGGATGTGGTAGCCGTTTCTCAGGCTCCCTCTCCGGAATCGAACCCCGATTCCCCGTTACCCGTTGCAACCATGGTAGGCGCATAACCTACCATCGACAGTTGATAAGGCAGACATTTGAAAGATGCGTCGCCGGTGCTAGACCATGCGATCGGCACAAAGTTATTCAGAGTCACCAAGATACGGACCGAAGTCCGATTGGTCTTGATCTAATAAAAGCACCCCTTCCGTAAGGTCGGGGCTATTGTGCATGTATTAGCTCTAGAATTACCACAGTTATCCAAGTAGGATAGTACGATCTAAGGAACCATAACTGATTTATTGAGCCATTCGCGGTTTCGCTGCATAACAGCTTGTACTTAGACATGCATGGCTTAATCTTTGAGACAAGCATATGCTACTGGCAGGATCAACCAGGTAACTGCTGTGAACCTCGCCGAAGCGAGGACACTCAGTTCGAGACGGTCCCACTGGACCCGTCTCTTCTCACTCAACATACGAGAAGCGTCTTGAAAAAGACACTCTCCGTTTCGCATCGACAATGGGCCAGTTCTCTCGCACATACCGTCCACCCGACGGATTCGTCAATTTCGTGCTGCTTCCTCGTTCCACTTCCAGTCATACACGTTTCCTTTGCCTGCAGATCATCGATATACGATAATGCAGATATTGCCGTGACAACAATTTCCTTCGAGTCGGAACCTGCAACAAAGCACAAAAAGTGCTCCGAGAATCGTCCGTCTCTAAGGCAGATGGCACAGCCTGCTCAACACCAAATTTCTACTCAACGGAGCCTGCAACAGAACTCACAAAGCTTTCCCAGCTACCGCGTGTTTGCACAACCCTTGTGCTACTCTGCGGTGACCAAGTCAGTCCTCGTTCGCTCCGAGAATCGTCCGTCTTTCGGTCCTCGATGCCTCACACCAGTACCTTCCTTCAAAATGGAACCTGCAGCAGAGCGCCAGAAACGCTGCTAGTCATCTCACTCCGGCCTTCCAACCGAGGCACAAACCTATATGTTCAAGCGCTCCGAGAATCGTCCGTCTCTCCGGCTTTAGGACCGAATGCTTGGCTTAAAATCCTACTAGAAGAAGCTTACTACAGAGCTCATGAGAAGTGGTCATCACAGCCTTTAAAAAGGCGTGTCCCCTGCAATCTCATTCGCTCCGAGAATAGTCCGTCTTTCGGATTCCGTCGCCTTACACCCAGCACCTGCCTTCGAAACGAAACCTGCAACAGAACGCCAGAAACGCTACAAGCCATCTCACCTCAGCCTTTCAACCGACGCACAAACTAGCATGTTCACACACTCCGTGAACGCCCATCTCTCCGGCTTCAGGACCGAATGCTCGGCGTAAAATCCTACTAGACTGAGCTTGCTACCGAACTCATGAGAAGTGGTCATCACAGCCTTTAAAAAGGCGTGTCCCCTGCAATCTCATTCGCTCCGAGAATAGTCCGTCTTTCGGATTCCGTCACCTCACACCCAGTACCTTTCCTTCAAAACGGAACCTGCAACAGAACGCCAGAAACGCTGCAAGTCGTCTCACCCCGGCCTTTCAACCGAGGCACAAACCTGCATGTTCACACGCTCCGAGAACCGTCCGTCTCTCAGGCTGTAGCACCCTTCATCTTCGTTCAAACCCTACTGAGCTCGCTTATCACGGAAGCTCCCGAGACGCCACCAGTCTCCACAGCCTCGAAAGGCGTGCCCCCGGTATCCTCGCTCGCTCCGTGATCCGCCCGCCTCTCGGCTCTGACTCCGACTACTAGGTACTACATATATGTTTCGGAAGCCTCCGGTGACTGCGACATGGCACAACTACCGATACTTGTGGACTTAGAAAAATCGCGATGGGTGTGAAATGAAAAGTGGAATAAAAGGGAGGTGGAATGAAAATAGGAAAGGGAAATGATATGGTATAATTGAGGAACAATAATTACATCTCTTGTGCATGTTTTAAAAGCATTTCGAAGAAGTTAAAAAACACAATTTCTTCCGAAATGAACCGAATCAGGCCTAAAGTGATTGGAGATGATTCTAAATGAATAAAACTGAACATTTTATTAATAAAACTTTTCTATTTTTTCACTTTTTCGTCACTTTTCGTTCGATACTTTTAAGGATTTGAAGGCGGACATGTCGCATACGGCTGGTACTAGACTTGCAGGATTCAAATAATTATCGGAAAAAAAGATTTAGAAACGTGAAAAACAAGATACAGGATAGAAATAAAACATCGGGAAAGGTAAATTAATTAATGTTTCATTACGGCGCACAACTTTTGTTTGAAAAACTAAAAAAAAAAATCTCGGCAGGTGAAAAGCAATACCTAGGATAGTAAAAAAATATCGGAATTGATAAATTAATAAACGTTGCATTCCCCGACAATAAGTTATACCAAAAAATCCAAAGTTTTCGACAGTTTTAGCTTAAACGATGATTATAAAGTACTTCAAAAAATCGAAAACTTGCGTCAAATAGTTTCGGATCCTGTCCTGCTATATAAATAAAGCAGTCTCATAACTTTTAAACCTATTTTTCACCTTTCTATCGCTTATTTTAACCGTAACTTCTTTGATTTTGAAACCTCCCATTGTTCACAACAGAAAACAAAATGGCGTCTATCTGCCGGTAATTGTGCGCCCCACGTGTTCCCGATATTTGTTGAATCTTCGTCCGCCTTTTCGCTTCATTTCCTTAAGCCCATAACTATCCCGTCTTTTCTCTTATCGGAAGATCTCCACAAATTCCATTTCTTCCTTATTTTGCCGTTTCCTAGTTGATTCCGTCTGCAACCCACTTAATTCAGGATTCTTCCATTGCTAACAAAGGAAACAAAATGGCGGCTTTTAAATAGCCATTTATTAGACTCTGAATAATATTCAATATTATCGTGATAACTCTGCATGAATTTCCTTCTATTTGAGCTCTCTTGCCTTCTTAGCACGTTTTAAGAATCCACAAAAACTTTTCGTAATCGCTAAAGCAGTTTCCTTTTATATTATTCACTTTTTGATAAATCATCTATTCGTCCGACCGCGATTCTTCCTTTCGCCAACGGCCATACCACGTTGAAAGTACCCAGTCTCGTCAGATCCTGGAATGTCACACAACGTCGGGCCCGGTCAGTACTTAGATGGGTGACCGCTTGGGAACACCGGGTGCTGTTGGCTTTTTGCAATTTTTGCTAAGTCCAAAAGTTGGTCAAAAATTAAAAAGTGCAGCGATGAGGTCTCTGACCCAAATTAGGTCGGGCGCCGCATTAAAAAAAAATTTGGTCCGGAGACCTCGGTCGCCTTCGAAAAGACGGGTCGGACGCAGCGTGAAATCGGATATCAAAGCGCTTTGAACTTGACGGGTCGGACGCAGCGTGAAATGAGATCTCAAAGCGCTTTGAAGTTTGAAGATGCCGTGGAGGACGCAGCGTGAAAAATATTTCGGACGGGATCCCTGTTCGAGTGAAATTTGCTAAGTCCAAAAGTTGGTTAAAAATTAAAAAGTGCAGCGATGGGGTCTCTGACCCAAATTATGTCGGGCGCCGCTTTAAAAAAAAATTTGGTCCGTGGAGCTTCGCCTTCGATTTCACGCTGCGGACCCCGTTGGAAAAAAACTTGGACGGCCGGATTCCAGTTCGAGTGAAATTTGCTAAGTCCAAAAATTCGGTTAAAACTCGAAAAGTGCAGCGATGAGGTCTCTGATCCAAATTAGGTCGGGCGCCGCATTAAAAAAAAATTTCGTCCGGAGACCTCGGTCACCTTCGAAAAGACGTGGCGGACGCAGCGTGAAATCGGATCTCAAAGCGCTTTGAACTTGACGGGTCGGACGCAGCGTGAAATCGGATCTCAAAGCGCTTTGAACTTGACGGGTCGGACGCAGCGTGAAATGAGATCTCAAAGCGCTTTGAAGTTTGAAGATGCCGTGGAGGACGCAGCGTGAAAAATATTTCGGACGGGATCCCTGTTCGAGTGAAATTTGCTAAGTCCAAAAGTTGGATAAAAATTAAAAAGTGCAGCGATGAGGTCTCTGACACAAATAAGGTCGGGCGCCGCTTTAAAAAAAAATTTGGTCCGTGGAGCTTCGCCTTCGATTTCACGCTGCGGACCCCGTTGGAAAAAAACTTGGACGGCCGGATTCCAGTTCGAGTGAAATTTGCTAAGTCCAAAAATTCGGTTAAAACTCGAAAAGTGCAGCGATGAGGTCTCTGATCCAAATTAGGTCGGGCGCCGCATTAAAAAAAAATTTCGTCCGGAGACCTCGGTCACCTTCGAAAAGACGTGGCGGACGCAGCGTGAAATCGGATATCAAAGCGCTTTGAACTTGACGGGTCGGACGCAGCGTGAAATGAGATCTCAAAGCGCTTTGAAGTTTGAAGATGCCGTGGAGGACGCAGCGTGAAAAATATTTCGGACGGGATCCCTGTTCGAGTGAAATTTGCTAAGTCCAAAAGTTGGTTAAAAATTAAAAAGTGCAGCGATGGGGTCTCTGACCCAAATTATGTCGGGCGCCGCTTTAAAAAAAAATTTGGTCCGTGGAGCTTCGCCTTCGATTTCACGCTGCGGACCCCGTTGGAAAAAAACTTGGACGGCCGGATTCCAGTTCGAGTGAAATTTGCTAAGTCCAAAAATTCGGTTAAAACTCGAAAAGTGCAGCGATGAGGTCTCTGATCCAAATTAGGTCGGGCGCCGCATTAAAAAAAAATTTCGTCCGGAGACCTCGGTCACCTTCGAAAAGACGTGGCGGACGCAGCGTGAAATCGGATCTCAAAGCGCTTTGAACTTGACGGGTCGGACGCAGCGTGAAATCGGATCTCAAAGCGCTTTGAACTTGACGGGTCGGACGCAGCGTGAAATGAGATCTCAAAGCGCTTTGAAGTTTGAAGATGCCGTGGAGGACGCAGCGTGAAAAATATTTCGGACGGGATCCCTGTTCGAGTGAAATTTGCTAAGTCCAAAAGTTGGATAAAAATTAAAAAGTGCAGCGATGAGGTCTCTGACACAAATAAGGTCGGGCGCCGCAATAAAAAAAAATTTGGTTTTTTTTGCAGGCAGGATCCTGGTTCGTTGACTGATATTATGACAAAGTCCAACTTGGAGTCAGGATCCGAGTTCGTTGACTGAAATTTGACTAAGTCCAACTTGGAGTCAGGATCCGAGTTCGTTGACTGAAATTTGACGAAGTCCAACTTGGAGTCAGGATCCGAGTTCGTTGACTGAAATTTGACTAAGTCCAACTTGGAGTCAGGATCCGAGTTCGTTGACTGAAATTTGACTAAGTCCAACTTGGAGTCAGGATCCGAGTTCGTTGACTGAAATTTGACTAAGTCCAACTTGGAGTCAGGATCCGAGTTCGTTGACTGAAATTTGACTAAGTCCAACTTGGAGTCAGGATCCGAGTTCGTTGACTGAAATTTGACTAAGTCCAACTTGGAGTCAGGATCCGAGTTCGTTGACTGAAATTTGACTAAGTCCAACTTGGAGTCAGGATCCGAGTTCGTTGACTGAAATTTGACTAAGTCCAACTTGGAGTCAGGATCCGAGTTCGTTGACTGAAATTTGACTAAGTCCAACTTGGAGTCAGGATCCGAGTTCGTTGACTGAAATTTGACTAAGTCCAACTTGGAGTCAGGATCCGAGTTCGTTGACTGAAATTTGACTAAGTCCAACTTGGAGTCAGGATCCGAGTTCGTTGACTGAAATTTGACTAAGTCCAACTTGGAGTCAGGATCCGAGTTCGTTGACTGAAATTTGACTAAGTCCAACTTGGAGTCAGGATCCGAGTTCGTTGACTGAAATTTGACTAAGTCCAACTTGGAGTCAGGATCCGAGTTCGTTGACTGAAATTTGACTAAGTCCAACTTGGAGTCAGGATCCGAGTTCGTTGACTGAAATTTGACTAAGTCCAACTTGGAGTCAGGATCCGAGTTCGTTGACTGAAATTTGACTAAGTCCAACTTGGAGTCAGGATCCGAGTTCGTTGACTGAAATTTGACTAAGTCCAACTTGGAGTCAGGATCCGAGTTCGTTGACTGAA
>JAUPMV010000265.1:0-7500 GCA_030848855.1 Branchinecta sandiegonensis | reverse complement strand
CCACAAGACTCGCCGCGACCGGTATCGTACGTTTATGTGCCCATTCTTTTCGTCTCACTTTATCTCTCACTGCCATGGTCCGACTTGCCCTCTTGTCTTCCACACCTCACTAGTGACAACGAAACGAATTATTCAAAGCACATCCCGGCTACCGCGTATTTTCGCGCCACGTGCGCTACTCTGCGGTGACCAGGCGTACGCCCCAGCGGCAAATCTCACGAACGACGTTCCCCAGCTAGTCTGCGAACAGGTGCCGGATCTCGTCGGACATTGCCATACATTTAAGAAGGTTGCCCTGAACGGCAGCGAGGCCATCGGGAATCCTCCCAGATTACGAACCCAGGGAGTCTTAGCCGTGGGTTTCACCCCACCGCGTACCAACTCCCAGTCGTATGTATATAATAAACCGACCCTCAGCCAGGTGTAGTCCAAGCCAGAGGCTGGACTGCCATGTGCGTTCGAAGGATAGACGTTCCATGTGTCCTGCAGTTCGCATGGAATCACGCGTCTAGCTGCGTTCGTCTTCGTGATACGAGCCGAGTGATCCATCCCCCAGGGTCATTTCTCGGTTTTCTCATCGGATTTTCACCCGAATAAGAAGAGTCCACAAGCAACGGTTCAACAATAAAACAAGTGTTTCTCACAAAACAACAAACTCCGAGGAGAGAAAATGATCTCTCCTCCAATCCAAAGGACTACGGCGGATACTGCAGAGATTGCTGGTTCAATTGCGACTCGATCCGAGCGGGCCTTCGTCCTCAGCACGCAACAAGGGGGCCCCTCAACTCTGTCCCGCATACAACGGAGATTCGCAAAAGACCAACGCTCTTCGCAGCCGGTTCAATCATATAGCGCGATCCACTCCTAGCAGGCCTCCTTCCTTTGGCGCACGACATGGGGGCCAATGAAATTCTTCCCGCGGCAACGGAGTTGCACACAACGACAAACACCCCGCTATCGCCTCCAGTTCGATCGTCAAGTGCGCTTCGATCCTAGCGGGCCTTCGTCCTCGACACGCAACAAGGGGGCCACTCAACTCCGTCCCGCGTACAACGGAGATGCGCACGAGGTCAAACTTTCAGCAACTCACAGTCTGCTCAGCCGTATAGCGAGATTTGCTCCTAGCGGGACTGGGTCCTCGGCGCGCAACGAGGGGGCCACTCAACTTTGTCCCGCAACAACGGAGATTCACACAACAGCGAACGGTCTGCTTTTCGCAACCCTCTGGTTGTCTGGCAGCAAACGGCCAGTGTCCGACACGATACGCCTCCTAGCGGGCTTCCTTCCTTTGGCACGCAACAGGGGGGCCATAAGGAATTCTACCCGCAGCAACGGAAGCAGCGCGTCGTCTACTAGCCAGTCGCGTCTCAGACGACACGCATCAGCAGTGTCCTTAGTCATGCGCTCTTCGGCCGGCGGGATTCGCTTCGGGCGCGCTACAAGGGGTAGCCCAGTGGAATCCCGCTACACAAAGATCGTGCTCTGACTTTGAACTCCGATTTAGCATGCCCTTTTCCCCGTCCGCGGAAGCCAGCAAGGCCGTAAAGCTTCGCCCGACATCCCGCGTCCGAGTACTCTCATCACAATGCGCACGGTTAGTGCAGCACTCGTTAATGATCCTTCCGCAGGTTCACCTACGGAAACCTTGTTACGACTTTTACTTCCTCTAAAGGATCAAGTTTGAACATCTTTCAATCAACACCGAAGCCATCCAGAGGACGGCCCGGCGGATCGTCCGAAGTTCTCACTAAATCATTCAATCGGTAGTAGCGACGGGCGGTGTGTACAAAGGGCAGGGACGTAATCGACGCAAGCTAATGACTTGCACCTACTAGGGATTCCTGGTTCATGGGGATCCTTGCAGTCCCCAATCCCAACCACGAAAGAGGTTCAGCGGTTACCCGGTCCTCTCGGACAGGGAAGACGCGCTGATTCTTTCAGTGTAGCGCGCGTGCGGCCCAGGACATCTAAGGGCATCACAGACCTGTTATTGCTCACTTTCATATGGCTAGACGCCACTTGTCCCTCTAAGAAGAGTAACGTACCCGAAGATACGTCATCTATTTAGCAGGCTAGAGTCTCGTTCGTTATCGGAATTAACCAGACAAATCGCTCCACCAACTAAGAACGGCCATGCACCACCACCCACCGAATCAAGAAAGAGCTCTCAATCTGTCAATCCTTCCAGTGTCCGGGCCTGGTGAGGTTTCCCGTGTTGAGTCAAATTAAGCCGCAGGCTCCACTCCTGGTGGTGCCCTTCCGTCAATTCCTTTAAGTTTCAGCTTTGCAACCATACTTCCCCCGGAACCCAAAAACTTTGGTTTCCCGGAAGCTGCCCGCAGAGTCATTGAAGTAACGTCTGCGGATCGCTGGTTGGCATCGTTTATGGTTAGAACTAGGGCGGTATCTGATCGCCTTCGAACCTCTAACTTTCGTTCTTGATTAATGAAAACATTCTTGGCAAATGCTTTCGCAGTTGTTCGTCTTGCGACGGTCCAAGAATTTCACCTCTAGCGTCGCAGTACGAATGCCCCCGTCTGTCTCTATTAACCATTACCTCAAGTCCAGAAAACCAACAAAATAAGACCGAGGTCCTATTCCATCATTCCATGCTGTGATATTCAGGCGCGGAGCACCTGCTTTAAGCACTCTAATTTGTTCAAAGTAAACGTACCGGCCACCCAGGACACTCGGTTAAGAGCACCCCGGACAGTCCGGTGGATTGTCCAATCAAGGCAGTGCACACCGCGAGGCGGCACCACCTGATCGCGACCGATATCCAACTACGAGCTTTTTAACCGCAGCAACTTTAATATACGCTATTGGAGCTGGAGTTACCGCGGCTGCTGGCACCAGACTTGCCCTCCAATAGGTCCTCGTTAAAGGATTTAAAGTGTACTCATTCCAATCACAGGGCCTCGGATGAGTCCTGCATCGTTATTTTTCGTCACTACCTCCCCGTGCCGGGAGTGGGTAATTTGCGCGCCTGCTGCCTTCCTTGGATGTGGTAGCCGTTTCTCAGGCTCCCTCTCCGGAATCGAACCCCGATTCCCCGTTACCCGTTGCAACCATGGTAGGCGCATAACCTACCATCGACAGTTGATAAGGCAGACATTTGAAAGATGCGTCGCCGGTGCTAGACCATGCGATCGGCACAAAGTTATTCAGAGTCACCAAGATACGGACCGAAGTCCGATTGGTCTTGATCTAATAAAAGCACCCCTTCCGTAAGGTCGGGGCTATTGTGCATGTATTAGCTCTAGAATTACCACAGTTATCCAAGTAGGATAGTACGATCTAAGGAACCATAACTGATTTATTGAGCCATTCGCGGTTTCGCTGCATAACAGCTTGTACTTAGACATGCATGGCTTAATCTTTGAGACAAGCATATGCTACTGGCAGGATCAACCAGGTAACTGCTGTGAACCTCGCCGAAGCGAGGACACTCAGTTCGAGACGGTCCCACTGGACCCGTCTCTTCTCACTCAACATACGAGAAGCGTCTTGAAAAAGACACTCTCCGTTTCGCATCGACAATGGGCCAGTTCTCTCGCACATACCGTCCACCCGACGGATTCGTCAATTTCGTGCTGCTTCCTCGTTCCACTTCCAGTCATACACGTTTCCTTTGCCTGCAGATCATCGATATACGATAATGCAGATATTGCCGTGACAACAATTTCCTTCGAGTCGGAACCTGCAACAAAGCACAAAAAGTGCTCCGAGAATCGTCCGTCTCTAAGGCAGATGGCACAGCCTGCTCAACACCAAATTTCTACTCAACGGAGCCTGCAACAGAACTCACAAAGCTTTCCCAGCTACCGCGTGTTTGCACAACCCTTGTGCTACTCTGCGGTGACCAAGTCAGTCCTCGTTCGCTCCGAGAATCGTCCGTCTTTCGGTCCTCGATGCCTCACACCAGTACCTTCCTTCAAAATGGAACCTGCAGCAGAGCGCCAGAAACGCTGCTAGTCATCTCACTCCGGCCTTCCAACCGAGGCACAAACCTATATGTTCAAGCGCTCCGAGAATCGTCCGTCTCTCCGGCTTTAGGACCGAATGCTTGGCTTAAAATCCTACTAGAAGAAGCTTACTACAGAGCTCATGAGAAGTGGTCATCACAGCCTTTAAAAAGGCGTGTCCCCTGCAATCTCATTCGCTCCGAGAATAGTCCGTCTTTCGGATTCCGTCGCCTTACACCCAGCACCTGCCTTCGAAACGAAACCTGCAACAGAACGCCAGAAACGCTACAAGCCATCTCACCTCAGCCTTTCAACCGACGCACAAACTAGCATGTTCACACACTCCGTGAACGCCCATCTCTCCGGCTTCAGGACCGAATGCTCGGCGTAAAATCCTACTAGACTGAGCTTGCTACCGAACTCATGAGAAGTGGTCATCACAGCCTTTAAAAAGGCGTGTCCCCTGCAATCTCATTCGCTCCGAGAATAGTCCGTCTTTCGGATTCCGTCACCTCACACCCAGTACCTTTCCTTCAAAACGGAACCTGCAACAGAACGCCAGAAACGCTGCAAGTCGTCTCACCCCGGCCTTTCAACCGAGGCACAAACCTGCATGTTCACACGCTCCGAGAACCGTCCGTCTCTCAGGCTGTAGCACCCTTCATCTTCGTTCAAACCCTACTGAGCTCGCTTATCACGGAAGCTCCCGAGACGCCACCAGTCTCCACAGCCTCGAAAGGCGTGCCCCCGGTATCCTCGCTCGCTCCGTGATCCGCCCGCCTCTCGGCTCTGACTCCGACTACTAGGTACTACATATATGTTTCGGAAGCCTCCGGTGACTGCGACATGGCACAACTACCGATACTTGTGGACTTAGAAAAATCGCGATGGGTGTGAAATGAAAAGTGGAATAAAAGGGAGGTGGAATGAAAATAGGAAAGGGAAATGATATGGTATAATTGAGGAACAATAATTACATCTCTTGTGCATGTTTTAAAAGCATTTCGAAGAAGTTAAAAAACACAATTTCTTCCGAAATGAACCGAATCAGGCCTAAAGTGATTGGAGATGATTCTAAATGAATAAAACTGAACATTTTATTAATAAAACTTTTCTATTTTTTCACTTTTTCGTCACTTTTCGTTCGATACTTTTAAGGATTTGAAGGCGGACATGTCGCATACGGCTGGTACTAGACTTGCAGGATTCAAATAATTATCGGAAAAAAAGATTTAGAAACGTGAAAAACAAGATACAGGATAGAAATAAAACATCGGGAAAGGTAAATTAATTAATGTTTCATTACGGCGCACAACTTTTGTTTGAAAAACTAAAAAAAAAAATCTCGGCAGGTGAAAAGCAATACCTAGGATAGTAAAAAAATATCGGAATTGATAAATTAATAAACGTTGCATTCCCCGACAATAAGTTATACCAAAAAATCCAAAGTTTTCGACAGTTTTAGCTTAAACGATGATTATAAAGTACTTCAAAAAATCGAAAACTTGCGTCAAATAGTTTCGGATCCTGTCCTGCTATATAAATAAAGCAGTCTCATAACTTTTAAACCTATTTTTCACCTTTCTATCGCTTATTTTAACCGTAACTTCTTTGATTTTGAAACCTCCCATTGTTCACAACAGAAAACAAAATGGCGTCTATCTGCCGGTAATTGTGCGCCCCACGTGTTCCCGATATTTGTTGAATCTTCGTCCGCCTTTTCGCTTCATTTCCTTAAGCCCATAACTATCCCGTCTTTTCTCTTATCGGAAGATCTCCACAAATTCCATTTCTTCCTTATTTTGCCGTTTCCTAGTTGATTCCGTCTGCAACCCACTTAATTCAGGATTCTTCCATTGCTAACAAAGGAAACAAAATGGCGGCTTTTAAATAGCCATTTATTAGACTCTGAATAATATTCAATATTATCGTGATAACTCTGCATGAATTTCCTTCTATTTGAGCTCTCTTGCCTTCTTAGCACGTTTTAAGAATCCACAAAAACTTTTCGTAATCGCTAAAGCAGTTTCCTTTTATATTATTCACTTTTTGATAAATCATCTATTCGTCCGACCGCGATTCTTCCTTTCGCCAACGGCCATACCACGTTGAAAGTACCCAGTCTCGTCAGATCCTGGAATGTCACACAACGTCGGGCCCGGTCAGTACTTAGATGGGTGACCGCTTGGGAACACCGGGTGCTGTTGGCTTTTTGCAATTTTTGCTAAGTCCAAAAGTTGGTCAAAAATTAAAAAGTGCAGCGATGAGGTCTCTGACCCAAATTAGGTCGGGCGCCGCATTAAAAAAAAATTTGGTCCGGAGACCTCGGTCGCCTTCGAAAAGACGGGTCGGACGCAGCGTGAAATCGGATATCAAAGCGCTTTGAACTTGACGGGTCGGACGCAGCGTGAAATGAGATCTCAAAGCGCTTTGAAGTTTGAAGATGCCGTGGAGGACGCAGCGTGAAAAATATTTCGGACGGGATCCCTGTTCGAGTGAAATTTGCTAAGTCCAAAAGTTGGTTAAAAATTAAAAAGTGCAGCGATGGGGTCTCTGACCCAAATTATGTCGGGCGCCGCTTTAAAAAAAAATTTGGTCCGTGGAGCTTCGCCTTCGATTTCACGCTGCGGACCCCGTTGGAAAAAAACTTGGACGGCCGGATTCCAGTTCGAGTGAAATTTGCTAAGTCCAAAAATTCGGTTAAAACTCGAAAAGTGCAGCGATGAGGTCTCTGATCCAAATTAGGTCGGGCGCCGCATTAAAAAAAAATTTCGTCCGGAGACCTCGGTCACCTTCGAAAAGACGTGGCGGACGCAGCGTGAAATCGGATCTCAAAGCGCTTTGAACTTGACGGGTCGGACGCAGCGTGAAATCGGATCTCAAAGCGCTTTGAACTTGACGGGTCGGACGCAGCGTGAAATGAGATCTCAAAGCGCTTTGAAGTTTGAAGATGCCGTGGAGGACGCAGCGTGAAAAATATTTCGGACGGGATCCCTGTTCGAGTGAAATTTGCTAAGTCCAAAAGTTGGATAAAAATTAAAAAGTGCAGCGATGAGGTCTCTGACACAAATAAGGTCGGGCGCCGCTTTAAAAAAAAATTTGGTCCGTGGAGCTTCGCCTTCGATTTCACGCTGCGGACCCCGTTGGAAAAAAACTTGGACGGCCGGATTCCAGTTCGAGTGAAATTTGCTAAGTCCAAAAATTCGGTTAAAACTCGAAAAGTGCAGCGATGAGGTCTCTGATCCAAATTAGGTCGGGCGCCGCATTAAAAAAAAATTTCGTCCGGAGACCTCGGTCACCTTCGAAAAGACGTGGCGGACGCAGCGTGAAATCGGATATCAAAGCGCTTTGAACTTGACGGGTCGGACGCAGCGTGAAATGAGATCTCAAAGCGCTTTGAAGTTTGAAGATGCCGTGGAGGACGCAGCGTGAAAAATATTTCGGACGGGATCCCTGTTCGAGTGAAATTTGCTAAGTCCAAAAGTTGGTTAAAAATTAAAAAGTGCAGCGATGGGGTCTCTGACCCAAATTATGT
>JAUPMV010000264.1:0-29532 GCA_030848855.1 Branchinecta sandiegonensis | reverse complement strand
AAGACTAAAGTGGAAAGACTAAAGTGGACAGAGAACAGTGGAAAGACTAAAGTGGACAGACTATATTGGAAATACTAAAGTGTACATAGTAAAGTGGAAAGACTATAGTTGAAAGACTGTATTGGACAGAATAAAGTGGAGACTATGGTGGAAAGACTAAATCGGAAAGACTAAAGTGGACAGAGAATAGTGGATAGACTAAAGTGGACAGACTATAGTGGAAAGACTATAGTGTACAGACTAAAGTGGAAAGACTAAAGTGGACAGACTATAGTGGAAAGACTAAAGTGGACAGACTAAAGTGGAAAGTCTAAAGTGGAAAGACTAAAGTGGACAGACTATAGTGGAAAGACTATAGTGGAAAGACTGTAGTGGACAGAATAAAGTGGAGACTATAGTGGAAAGACTAAAGTGGACAGAGAATAGTGGAAAGACTAAAGTGGACAGACGATAGGGGAAATGACTAAAGTGGAAAGAATAAAGTGGAAAGACTATAGTGGAAAGACTGTAGTGGACAGAATAAAGTGGAGAGTATAGTGGAAAGAATAAAGTGGAGAGAGAATAGTGGAAAGACTAAAGTGGAACGACTATAGTGGAAATACTATAGTGGAGAGACTGTAGTGGACTGAATAAAGTGGAGACTATAGTGGAAAGACTAAAGTGGAAAGACTAAAGTGGACAGAGAATAGTGGAAAGACTAAAGTGGAAAGACTAAAGTGGACAGACTATAGTGGAAAGACTATAGTGGAAGGACTGTAGTGGACAGAATAAAGTGGAGACTGTAGTGGAAAGACTAAAGTGGAAAGACTATAGTGGACAGAGAATAGTGGAAAGACTAAAGTGGACAGACTATAGTGGAAATACTAAAGTGGACAGACTAAAGTGGAAAGACTAAAGTGGAAAGACTAAAGTGGACAGACTATAGTGGAAAGACTAAAGTGGACAGACTAAAGTGGACAGACGATAGTGGAAAGACTAAAGTGTACAGACTAAAGTAGAAAGACTAAAGTGGAAAGACTAAAGTGGACAGAGAATAGTGGAAAGACTAAAGTGGACAGACTATAGTGGAAAGACTAAAGTGTACAGACTAAAGTGGAAAGACTAAAGTGGAAAGACTAAAGTGGACAGGCTATAGCCGAAATGACTAAAGTGGAAAGACTAAAGTGGACAGACTAAAGTGGACAGACTATAGTGGAAATACTAAGTGGACAGATTAAAGCGGAAAGACTAAAGTGGAAAGACTAAAGTGGACAGACTATAGTGGAAAGACTAAAGTGGACAGACTAAAGTGGAAAGTCTAAAGTGGAAAGACTAAAGTGGACAGACTATAGTGGAAAGACTATAGTGGAAAGAATGTAGTGGACAGATTAAAGTGGATACTATAGCGGAAAGACTAAAGTGGAAAGACTAAAGTGGAAAGACTAAAGTGGACAGACTATAGTGGAAAAACTAAAGTGGACAGACTATAGTGGAAAGACTAAAGTGGACAGACTAAAGTGGAAAGACTAAACTGGAAAGACTAAAGTGGACAGACGATAGTGGAAATGACTAAAGTAGAAAGACTAAAGTGGACAGACTAAAGTGGACAGACTAAAGTGGACAGACTATAGTGGAAAGACTGTAGTGGAAAGACTAAAGTGGACAGAGAATAGTGGAAAGACTAAAGTGGACAGACTAAAGTGGACAGACTAAAGTGGACAGACTATAGTGGAAAGACTGTAGTGGAAAGACTAAAGTGGACAGAGAATAGTGGAAAGACTAAAGTGGACAGACTATAGTGGAAAAACTAAAGTGGACAGACTAGAGTGGAAAGACTAAAGTGGACAGACTAAAGTGGAAAGACTAAATTGGAAAGACTAAAGTGGACAGACGATAGTGGAAATGACTAAAGTAGAAAGACTAAAGTGGACAGACTAAAGTGGACAGACTAAAGTGGACAGACTATAGTGGAAAGACTGTAGTGGAAAGACTGTAGTGGACAGAATAAAGTGGAGACTATAGTGGAAAAACTAAAGTGGAAAGACTAAAGTGGACAGAGAATAGTGGAAAGACTAAAGTGGACAGACTATAGTGGAAAGACTATAGTGTACAGACTAAAGTGGAAAGACTAAAGTGGACAGACTATAGTGGAAAGACTAAAGTGGACAGACTAAAGTGGAAAGTCTAAAGTGGAAAGACTAAAGTGGACAGACTATAGTGGAAAGACTATAGTGGAAAGACTGTAGTGGACAGAATAAAGTGGAGACTATGGTGGAAAGACTAAAGTGGACAGAGAATAGTGGAAAGACTAAAGTGGACAGACGATAGGGGAAATGACTAAAGTGGAAAGAATAAAGTGAAAAGACTATAGTGGAAAGACTGTAGTGGACAGAATAAAGTGGAGAGTATAGTGGAAAGAATAAAGTGGACAGAGAATAGTGGAAAGACTAAAGTGGAACGACTATAGTGGAAATACTATAGTGGAGAGACTGTAGTGGACTGAATAAAGTGGAGACTATAGTGGAAAGACTAAAGTGGACAGAGAATAGTGGAAAGACTAAAGTGGAAAGACTGTATTGGACAGAATAAAGTGGAGACTATAGTGGAAAGACTAAAGTGGAAAGACTAAAGTGGACAGACTATAGTGGAAAGACTATCGTGGAAAGACTGTAGTGGACAGAATAAACCGGAGACTATAGTGGAAAGACTAAAGTGGACAGAGAATAGTGGAAAGACTAAGGTGGAAAGACTGTAGTGGATAGAATAAAGTGGAGACTATAGTGGAAAGACTAAAGTGGAAAGACTAAAGTGGACAGACTATAGTGGAAAGACTATCGTGGAAAGACTGTAGTGGACAGAATAAAGTGGAGACTATATTGGAAAGACTAAAGTGGACAGAGAATAGTGGAAAGACTAAAGTGGAAAGACTGTAGTGGACAGAATAAAGTGGAGACTATAGTGGATAGACTAAAGTGGAAAGACTAAAGTGGACAGACTATAGTGGAAAGACTATAGTGGAAAGACTGTAGTGGACAGAAGAGACTATAGTGGAAAGCCTAAAGTGGACAGCGAATAGTGGAAAGACTAAAGTTGACAGACTATAGTGGAAAGACTATAGTGGAAAGACTGTAGTGGACAGAATAAAGTGGAGACTATAGTGGAAAGACTATAGTGGACAGAGAATAGTGGAAAGACTAAAGTGGACAGACAATAGTGGAAAGACTATAGTGGAAAAACTTAGTGGACAGAATAAAGTGGAGACTATAGTGGAAAGACTAAAGTGGACAGAGAATAGTGGAAAGACTAAAGTGGAAAGAATGTAGTGGACAGAATAAAGTAGAGACTATAGTGCCAAGACTAAAGTGGACAGACTATAGTGGAAAGACTGAAGTTGAAAGACTCAGTGGACAGACTATAGTGGAAAGACTAAAGTGTACAGACTAAAGTGGAAAGACTAAAGTGGACAGGCTATAGCGGAAATGACTAAAGTGGAAAGACTAAAGTGGACAGACTAAAGTGGAAAGACTATAGTGGAAAGACTGTAGTGGACAGAATAAAGTGGAACGACTATAGTGGAAAGACTCTTGTGGAGAGACTGTAGTGGACAGAATAAAGTGGAGACTATAGTGGAAAGAATAAAGTGGAAAGACTAAAGTGGACAGAGAATAGTGGAAAGACTAAAGTGGAAAGACTGTAGTGGACAGAATAAAGTGGAGACTATAGTGGAAAGACTAAAGTGGAAAGACTAAAATGGACAGACTATAGTGGAAGACTATCGTGGAAAGACTGTAGTGGACAGAATAAAGTGGAGACTATATTGGAAAGACTAAAGTGGACAGAGAATAGTGGAAAGACTAAAGTGGACAGACTATAGTGGAAAGACTGAAGTGGAAAGACTCAGTGGACAAACTAAAGTGTACACACTGAAGTGGACAGAATAAAGTTGAAAGACTAAAGTGGACAGACTATAGTGGAAAGACTAAAGTGGACAGACTAAAGTGGAAAGACTAAAGTGGAAAGACTAAAGTGGACAGACTATAGTGGAAAGACTATAGTGGAAAGACTGTAGTGGACAGAATAAAGTGGAGACTATAGTGGAAAGACTAAAGTGGAAAGACTATAGTGGACAGAGAATAGTGGAAAGACTAAAGTGGACCGACTATAGTGGAAATACTAAAGTGGACAGACTAAAGTGGAAAGACTAAAGTGGAAAGACTAAAGTGGACAGACTATAGTGGAAAGACTATAGTGGAAAGACTAAAGTGGACAGACTATAGTGGAAAGACTAAAGTGGACAGACTATAGTGGAAAGACTAAAGTGGACAGACTAAAGTGGAAAGACTAAAGTGGAAAGACTAAAGTGGACAGACGATAGTGGAAATGACTAAAGTGGAAAGACTAAAGTGGACAGACTAAAGTGGACAGACTAAAGTGGACAGACTATAGTGGAAAGACTATAGTGGGAAGACTGTAGTGGACAGAATAAAGTGGAGACTATAGTGGAAAAACTAAAGTGGAAAGACTAAAGTGGAGAGAGAATAGTGGAAAGACTAAAGTGGACAGACTTTAGTGGAAAGACTAAAGTGGACAGACTAAAGTGGAAAGACTAAAGGACAGAATAAAGTGAAGAGTATAGTGGAAAGAATAAAGTGGACAGAGAATAGTGGAAAGACTAAAGTGGACAGACTATAGTGGAAAGACTAAAGTGGACGGACTAAAGTGGAAAGACTAAAGTGGAAAGACTAAAGTGGACAAACTATAGTGGAAAGACTATAGTGGAAAGACTGTAGTGGACAGAATAAAGTTGAGACTATAGTGGAAAGACTAAAGTGGAAAGACTAAAGTGGAAAGACTAAAGTGGACAGACTATAGTGGAAAAACTAAAGTGGACAGACTATAGTGGAAAGACTAAAGTGGACAGACTAAAGAGGAAAGACTAAATTGGAAAGACTAAAGTGGACAGACGATAGTGGAAATGACTGTAGTGGACAGAATAAAGTGGAGACTATAGTGGAAAAACTAAAGTGGAAAGACTAAAGTGGACAGAGAATAGTGGAAAGACTAAACTGGACAGACTATAGTGGAAATGACTAAAGTGGAAAGACTAAAGTGGACAGACTATAGTGGAAAGACTGTAGTGGAAAGACTAAAGTGGACAGACTAAAGTGGAAAGACTAAAGTGGACAGACTATAGTGGAAAGACTATAGTGGAAACACTATAGTGGAAAGACTAAAGTGGACAAACTAAAGTGGAAAGACTAAAGTGGAAAGACTAAAGTGGACAGACTATAGTGGAAAGACTATAGTGGAAAGACTGTAGTGGGCAGAATAAAGTGGAGACTATAGTGGAAAGACTAAAGTTGACAGAGAATAGTGGAAAGACTAAAGTGGACAGACTATAGTGGAAAGACTAAAGTGGAAAGACTAAAGTGGAAAGACTATAGTGGAAAGACTAAAGTGGACAAACTAAAGTGGAAAGACTAAAGTGGAAAGACTAAAGTGGACAGACTATAGTGGAAAGACTATAGTGGAAAGACTGTAGTGGGCAGAATAAAGTGGAGACTATAGTGGAAAGACTAAAGTTGACAGAGAATAGTGGAAAGACTAAAGTGGACAGACTATAGTGGAAAGACTAAAGTGGAAAGACTAAAGTGGAAAGACTAAAGTGGAAAGACTAAAGTGGACAGACTATAGTGGAAAGACTGTAGTGGACAGAATAAAAGTGGAGAGTATAGTGGAAAGAATAAAGGGGACAGAGAATAGTGGAAAGACTAAAGTGGACAGACTATAGTGGAAAGACTATAGTGGAGAGACTATAGTGGACAGAATAAAGTGGAGACTATAGTGGAAAGACTAAAGTGGACAGAGAATAGTGGAAAGACTAAAGTGGAAAGACTGTAGTGGACAGAATAAAGAGGAAAGACTTTAGTGGAAAGACTGTAGTGGACAGAATAAAGTGGAGACTATAGTGGAAAGACTAAAGTGGCCAGAGAATAATGGAAAGACTAAAGTGGACAGACTATAGTGGAATGACTAAAGTGGAAAGACTA
This sequence comes from Branchinecta sandiegonensis, assembly GCA_030848855.1. Classification (NCBI taxonomy): domain Eukaryota; kingdom Metazoa; phylum Arthropoda; class Branchiopoda; order Anostraca; family Branchinectidae; genus Branchinecta; species Branchinecta sandiegonensis. The sequence continues at coordinate 23,503 of JAUPMV010000264.1, read as the reverse complement.
AAGTGGACAGACTATAGTGGAAATACTATAGTGGACAGAATAAAGTGGAGAGTATAGTGGAAAGAATAAAGTGGACAGAGAATAGTGGAAAGACTAAAGTGGACAGACTATAGTGGAAAGACTATAGTGGAGAGACTGTAGTGGACAGAATAAAGTGGAGACTATAGTGGAAAGACTAAAAGTGGAAAGACTAAAGTGGACAGAGAATAGTGGAAAGACTAAAGTGGAAAGACTGTAGTGGACAGAATAAAGTGGAAAGACTAAAGTGGACAGACTATAGTGGAAAAACTACCGTGGAAAGACTGTAGTGGACAGAATAAAGTGGAGACTATAGTGGAAAGACTAAATTGGACAGAGAATAGTGGAAAGACTAAGTGGACAGACTATACTGGAAAGACTAAAGTGGACAGACAAAATGGAAAGACTAAAGTGGAAAGACTAAAGTGGAAAGAATATAGTGGAAAGACTGTAGTGGACAGAATAAAGTGGAGAGTATAGTGGAAAAAATAAAGTGGACAGAGAATAGTGGAAAGACTAACGTGGACAGACTATAGTGGAAAGACTATAGTGGAGAGACTGTGTGGACAGAATAAAGTGGAGACTATAGTGGAAAGAATAAAATGGAAATACTAAAGTGGACAGAGAATAGTGGAAAGACTAAAGTGGAAAGACTAAAGTGGACAGACTATAGTGGAAAGACTATAGTGGAAAGACTGTAGTGGACAGAATAAAGTGGAGACTATAGTGGAAAAACTAAAGTGGACAGAGAATAGTGGAAAGACTAAAGTGGACAGACTATAGTGGAAAGACTATAGTGGAAAGACTGTAGTGGACAGAATAAAGTGGAGACTATAGTGGAAAGACTAAAGTGGAAAGACTAAAGTGGACAGACTATAGTGGAAAGACTGAAGTGGACAGACTAAATTGGAAAAACTAAAGTGGAAAGACTAAAGTGGACAGAGAATAGTGGAAAGAATAAAGTGGACAGACTATAGTGGAAAGACTAAAGTGGACAGAGAATAGTGGAAAGACTAAAGTGGAAAGACTGTAGTGGACAGAATAAAATGGAGACTATAGTGTAAAGACTAAAGTGGAACGACTAAAGTGGACAGACTATAGTTGAAAGACTGAAGTGGAAAGACTAAGTGGGCAGACTAAAGTGGAAAGACTATAGTGGAAAAACTAAAGTGGACAGACTATAGTGGAAAGACTAAAGTGGAAAGACTGAAGTGAAAAGACTATAGTGGAAAGACTAAAGTGGACAGAGAATAGTGGAAAGACTAAAGTGGACAGACTATAGTGGAAAGACTAAAGTGGAAAGACTAAAGTGGACAGACTATAGTGGAAAGACTGTATTGGACAGAATAAAGTGGATAGACTATAGTGGAAAGACTGTAGTGGACAGAATAAAGTGGAGACTATATTGGAAAGACTAAAGTGGACAGAGAATAGTGAAAAGACTAAAGTGGACAGACTAAAGTGGACAGACTATAGTGGAAATACTGTAGTGGACAGAATAAAGTGGAGAGTATAGTGGAAAGAATAAAGTGGACAGAGAATAGTGGAAAGACTAAAGTGGACAGACTATAGTGGAAAGACTATAGTGGAGAGACTGTAGTGGACAGAATAAAGTGGAGACTATAGTGGAAAGACTAAAGTGGACAGAGAATAGTGGAAAGACTAAAGTGGACAGACTATAGTGGAAAGACTAAAGTGGAAAGACTAAAGTGGACAGACGATAGTGGAAAGACTGTAGTGGACAGACTAAAGTGGAGACTATAGTGGAAAGACTAAAGTGGAAAGACTAAAGTGGACAGACTATAGTGGAAAGACTGTAGTGGAAAGACTAAAGTGGACAGACTAAAGTGGAAAGACTAAAGTGGACAGACTATAGTGGAAAGACTATAGTGGAAACACTATAGTGGAAAGACTAAAGTGGACAAACTAAAGTGGAAAGACTAAAGTGGAAAGACTAAAGTGGACAGACTATAGTGGAAAGACTATAGTGGAAAGACTGTAGTGGGCAGAATAAAGTGGAGACTATAGTGGAAAGACTAAAGTTGACAGAGAATAGTGGAAAGACTAAAGAGGACAGACTATAGTGGAAAGACTAAAGTGGAAAGACTAAAGTGGAAAGACTATAGTGGAAAGACTTAAAGTGGACAAACTAAAGTGGAAAGACTAAAGTGGAAAGACTAAAGTGGACAGACTATAGTGGAAAGACTATAGTGGAAAGACTGTAGTGGGCAGAATAAAGTGGAGACTATAGTGGAAAGACTAAAGTTGACAGAGAATAGTGGAAAGACTAAAGTGGACAGACTATAGTGGAAAGACTAAAGTGGAAAGACTAAAGTGGAAAGACTAAAGTGGAAAGACTAAAGTGGACAGACTATAGTGGAAAGACTGTAGTGGACAGAATAAAAGTGGAGAGTATAGTGGAAAGAATAAAGGGGACAGAGAATAGTGGAAAGACTAAAGTGGACAGACTATAGTGGAAAGACTATAGTGGAGAGACTATAGTGGACAGAATAAAGTGGAGACTATAGTGGAAAGACTAAAGTGGACAGAGAATAGTGGAAAGACTAAAGTGGAAAGACTGTAGTGGACAGAATAAAGAGGAAAGACTTTAGTGGAAAGACTGTAGTGGACAGAATAAAGTGGAGACTATAGTGGAAAGACTAAAGTGGCCAGAGAATAATGGAAAGACTAAAGTGGACAGACTATAGTGGAATGACTAAAGTGGAAAGACTAAAGTGGACAGACTATAGTGGAAATACTATAGTGGACAGAATAAAGTGGAGAGTATAGTGGAAAGAATAAAGTGGACAGAGAATAGTGGAAAGACTAAAGTGGACAGACTATAGTGGAAAGACTATAGTGGAGAGACTGTAGTGGACAGAATAAAGTGGAGACTATAGTGGAAAGACTAAAGTGGAAAGACTAAAGTGGACAGAGAATAGTGGAAAGACTAAAGTGGAAAGACTGTAGTGGACAGAATAAAGTGGAAAGACTAAAGTGGACAGACTATAGTGGAAAAACTATCGTGGAAAGACTGTAGTGGACAGAATAAAGTGGAGACTATAGTGGAAAGACTAAATTGGACAGAGAATAGTGGAAAGACTAAGTGGACAGACTATACTGGAAAGACTAAAGTGGACAGACAAAATGGAAAGACTAAAGTGGAAAGACTAAAGTGGAAAGAATATAGTGGAAAGACTGTAGTGGACAGAATAAAGTGGAGAGTATAGTGGAAAAAATAAAGTGGACAGAGAATAGTGGAAAGACTAACGTGGACAGACTATAGTGGAAAGACTATAGTGGAGAGACTGTGTGGACAGAATAAAGTGGAGACTATAGTGGAAAGAATAAAATGGAAATACTAAAGTGGACAGAGAATAGTGGAAAGACTAAAGTGGAAAGACTAAAGTGGACAGACTATAGTGGAAAGACTATAGTGGAAAGACTGTAGTGGACAGAATAAAGTGGAGACTATAGTGGAAAAACTAAAGTGGACAGAGAATAGTGGAAAGACTAAAGTGGACAGACTATAGTGGAAAGACTGAAGTGGACAGACTAAATTGGAAAAACTAAAGTGGAAAGACTAAAGTGGACAGAGAATAGTGGAAAGAATAAAGTGGACAGACTATAGTGGAAAGACTAAAGTGGACAGAGAATAGTGGAAAGACTAAAGTGGAAAGACTGTAGTGGACAGAATAAAATGGAGACTATAGTGTAAAGACTAAAGTGGAACGACTAAAGTGGACAGACTATAGTTGAAAGACTGAAGTGGAAAGACTAAGTGGGCAGACTAAAGTGGAAAGACTATAGTGGAAAAACTAAAGTGGACAGACTATAGTGGAAAGACTAAAGTGGAAAGACTGAAGTGAAAAGACTATAGTGGAAAGACTAAAGTGGACAGAGAATAGTGGAAAGACTAAAGTGGACAGACTATAGTGGAAAGACTAAAGTGGAAAGACTAAAGTGGACAGACTATAGTGGAAAGACTGTATTGGACAGAATAAAGTGGATAGACTATAGTGGAAAGACTGTAGTGGACAGAATAAAGTGGAGACTATATTGGAAAGACTAAAGTGGACAGAGAATAGTGAAAAGACTAAAGTGGACAGACTAAAGTGGACAGACTATAGTGGATATACTGTAGTGGACAGAATAAAGTGGAGAGTATAGTGGAAAGAATAAAGTGGACAGAGAATAGTGGAAAGACTAAAGTGGACAGACTATAGTGGAAAGACTATAGTGGAGAGACTGTAGTGGACAGAATAAAGTGGAGACTATAGTGGAAAGACTAAAGTGGACAGAGAATAGTGGAAAGACTAAAGTGGACAGACTATAGTGGAAAGACTAAAGTGGAAAGACTAAAGTGGACAGACGATAGTGGAAAGACTGTAGTGGACAGACTAAAGTGGAGACTATAGTGGAAAGACTAAAGTGGAAAGACTAAAGTGGACAGACTATAGTGGAAAGACTGTAGTGGAAAGACTAAAGTGGACAGACTAAAGTGGAAAGACTAAAGTGGACAGACTATAGTGGAAAGACTATAGTGGAAACACTATAGTGGAAAGACTAAAGTGGACAAACTAAAGTGGAAAGACTAAAGTGGAAAGACTAAAGTGGACAGACTATAGTGGAAAGACTATAGTGGAAAGACTGTAGTGGGCAGAATAAAGTGGAGACTATAGTGGAAAGACTAAAGTTGACAGAGAATAGTGGAAAGACTAAAGTGGACAGACTATAGTGGAAAGACTAAAGTGGAAAGACTAAAGTGGAAAGACTATAGTGGAAAGACTAAAGTGGACAAACTAAAGTGGAAAGACTAAAGTGGAAAGACTAAAGTGGACAGACTATAGTGGAAAGACTATAGTGGAAAGACTGTAGTGGGCAGAATAAAGTGGAGACTATAGTGGAAAGACCAAAGTTGACAGAGAATAGTGGAAAGACTAAAGTGGACAGACTATAGTGGAAAGACTAAAGTGGAAAGACTAAAGTGGAAAGACTAAAGTGGAAAGACTAAAGTGGACAGACTATAGTGGAAAGACTGTAGTGGACAGAATAAAAGTGGAGAGTATAGTGGAAAGAATAAAGGGGACAGAGAATAGTGGAAAGACTAAAGTGGACAGACTATAGTGGAAAGACTATAGTGGAGAGACTATAGTGGACAGAATAAAGTGGAGACTATAGTGGAAAGACTAAAGTGGACAGAGAATAGTGGAAAGACTAAAGTGGAAAGACTGTAGTGGACAGAATAAAGAGGAAAGACTTTAGTGGAAAGACTGTAGTGGACAGAATAAAGTGGAGACTATAGTGGAAAGACTAAAGTGGCCAGAGAATAATGGAAAGACTAAAGTGGACAGACTATAGTGGAATGACTAAAGTGGAAAGACTAAAGTGGACAGACTATAGTGGAAATACTATAGTGGACAGAATAAAGTGGAGAGTATAGTGGAAAGAATAAAGTGGACAGAGAATAGTGGAAAGACTAAAGTGGACAGACTATAGTGGAAAGACTATAGTGGAGAGACTGTAGTGGACAGAATAAAGTGGAGACTATAGTGGAAAGACTAAAGTGGAAAGACTAAAGTGGACAGAGAATAGTGGAAAGACTAAAGTGGAAAGACTGTAGTGGACAGAATAAAGTGGAAAGACTAAAGTGGACAGACTATAGTGGAAAAACTATCGTGGAAAGACTGTAGTGGACAGAATAAAGTGGAGACTATAGTGGAAAGACTAAATTGGACAGAGAATAGTGGAAAGACTAAGTGGACAGACTATACTGGAAAGACTAAAGTGGACAGACAAAATGGAAAGACTAAAGTGGAAAGACTAAAGTGGAAAGAATATAGTGGAAAGACTGTAGTGGACAGAATAAAGTGGAGAGTATAGTGGAAAAAATAAAGTGGACAGAGAATAGTGGAAAGACTAACGTGGACAGACTATAGTGGAAAGACTATAGTGGAGAGACTGTGTGGACAGAATAAAGTGGAGACTATAGTGGAAAGAATAAAATGGAAATACTAAAGTGGACAGAGAATAGTGGAAAGACTAAAGTGGAAAGACTAAAGTGGACAGACTATAGTGGAAAGACTATAGTGGAAAGACTGTAGTGGACAGAATAAAGTGGAGACTATAGTGGAAAAACTAAAGTGGACAGAGAATAGTGGAAAGACTAAAGTGGACAGACTATAGTGGAAAGACTATAGTGGAAAGACTGTAGTGGACAGAATAAAGTGGAGACTATAGTGGAAAGACTAAAGTGGAAAGACTAAAGTGGACAGACTATAGTGGAAAGACTGAAGTGGACAGACTAAATTGGAAAAACTAAAGTGGAAAGACTAAAGTGGACAGAGAATAGTGGAAAGAATAAAGTGGACAGACTATAGTGGAAAGACTAAAGTGGACAGAGAATAGTGGAAAGACTAAAGTGGAAAGACTGTAGTGGACAGAATAAAATGGAGACTATAGTGTAAAGACTAAAGTGGAACGACTAAAGTGGACAGACTATAGTTGAAAGACTGAAGTGGAAAGACTAAGTGGGCAGACTAAAGTGGAAAGACTATAGTGGAAAAACTAAAGTGGACAGACTATAGTGGAAAGACTAAAGTGGAAAGACTGAAGTGAAAAGACTATAGTGGAAAGACTAAAGTGGAAAGAATATAGTGGACAGAATAAAGTGGAGACTATAGGGTAAAGACTAAAGTGGACAGAGAATAGTGGAAAGACTAAAGTGGACAGACTATAGTGGAAAGACTATAGTGGAAATACTGTAGTGGACGGAATAAAGTGGAGACTGTAGTGGAAAGACTAAAGTGGACAGAGAACAGTGGAAAGACTAAAGTGGAAAGACTGTAGTGGACAGAATAAAGTGGAGAGTATAGTGGATAGACTAAAGTGGAAAGACTAAAGTGGACAGACTATAGTGGAAAGACTATAGTGGAAAGACTGTAGTGGACAGAATAAAATGGAGACTATAGTGGAAAGCCTAAAGTGGACAGAGAATAGTGGAAAGACTAAAGTTGGCAGACTATAGTGGAAAGACTATAGTGGAAAGACTGTAGTGGACAGAATAAAGTGGAGACTATAGTGGAAAGACTAAAGTGGACAGAGAATAGTGGAAAGACTATATTGGACAGACTATAGTGGAAAGACTATAGTGGAAAAACTGTAGTGGACAGAATAAAGTGGAGACTATAGTGGAAAGACTAAAGTGGACAGAGAATAGTGAAAAGACTAAAGTGGAAAGAATGTAGTGGACAGAATAAAGTGGAGACTATAGTGGAAAGACTAAAGTGGAAAGACTAAAGTGGACAGACTATAGTGGAAAGACTGAAGTTGAAAGACTCAGTGGACAGACTAAAGTGTACACACTGAAGTGGAAAGAATAAAGTGGAAAGACTAAAGTGGAAAGACTAAAGTGGACAGACTATAGTGGAAAGACTAAAGTGGACAGACTAAAGTGGAAAAACTAAAGTGGAAGACTAAAGTGGACAGACTATAGTAGAAAGACTATAGTGGAAAGACTGTAGTGGACAGAATAAAGTGGAGACTATAGTGGAAAGACTAAAGTGGACAGACTATAGTGGAAAGACTATAGTGGAAAGACTTCAGTGGACATAATAAAGTGGAGATTATAGTGGAAAGACTAAAGTGGACAGAGAATAGTGGAAAGACTAACGTGGACAGACTATAGATGAAAAATTATAGTGGAAAGACTGTAGTGGACAGAATAAAGTGGAGACTATAGTGGAAAGATTAAAGTGGAAAGACTAAAGTGAACCGAGAATAGTGGAAAGACAAAAGTGGAAAGAATGTAGTGGACAGAATAAAGTGGAGACTATAGTGGAAAGACTAAAGTGGAAAGACTAAAGTGGACAGACTATAGTGGAAAGACTGAAGTGGAAAGACTCAGTGGACAGACTAAAGTGGAAAGACTAAAGTGGACGGACTATAGTGGAAAGACTATAGTGGAAGGACTGTAGTGGACAGAATAAAGTGGAGACTGTAGTGGAAAGACTAAAGTGGACAGAGAATAGTGGAAAGACTAAAGTGGACAGACTATAGTGGAAAGCCTAAAGTGGACAGACTAAAATGGAAAGACTAAAGTGGAAAGACTAAAGTGGACAGACTATAGTGGAAAGACTGTAGTGGACAGAATAAAGTGGAGAGTATAGTGGATAGACTAAAGTGGAAAGACTAAAGTGAACTGACTATAGTGGAAAGACTATAGTGGAAAGACTGTAGTGGACAGAATAAAATGGAGACTATAGTGGAAAGCCTAAAGTGGACAGAGAATAGTGGAAAGACTAAAGTTGACAGACTATAGTGGAAAGACTATAGTGGAAAGACTGTAGTGGACAGAATAAAGTGGAGACTATAGTGGAAAGACTAAAGTGGACAGAGAATAGTGGAAAGACTATAGTGGACAGACTATAGTGGAAAAACTGTAGTGGAAAGAATAAAGTGGAGACTATAGTGGAAAGACTAAAGTGGACAGAGAATAGTGAAAAGACTAAAGTGGAAAGAATGTAGTGGACAGAATAAAGTGGAGACTATAGTGGAAAGACTAAAGTGGAAAGACTAAAGTGGACAGACTATAGTGGAAAGACTGAAGTTGAAAGACTCAGTGGACAGACTAAAGTGTACACACTGAAGTGGAAAGAATAAAGTGGAAAGACTAAAGTGGAAAGACTAAAGTGGACAGACTAAAGTGGACAGACTGAAGTGGAAAGACTATAGTGGAAAGACTGTCGTGGACAGAATAAAGTGGAGACTATAGTGGAAAGACTAAAGTGGACAGACTATAGTGGAAAGACTATAGTGGAAAGACTTCAGTGGACATAATAAAGTGGAGACTATAGTGGAAAGACTAAAGTGGACAGAGAATAGTGGAAAGACTAAAGTGGACAGACTATAGATGAAAAATTATAGTGGAAAGACTGTAGTGGACAGAATAAAGTGGAGACTATAGTGGAAAGACTAAAGTGGAAAGACTAAAGTGGACAGACTATAGTGGAAAGACTGAAGTGGAAAGACTCAGTGGACAGACTAAAGTGGAAAGACTAAAGTGGACGGACTATAGTGGAAAGACTATAGTGGAAAGACTGTAGTGGACAGAATAAAGTGGAGACTAAAGTGGACAGAGAATAGTGGAAAGACTAAAGTGGACAGACTATAGTGGAAAGCCTAAAGTGGACAGACTAAAATGGAAAGACTAAAGTGGAAAGACTAAAGTGGACAGACTATAGTGGAAAGACTATAGTGGAGAGACTGTAGTGGAGAGAATAAAGTGGAGACTATAGTGGAAAGACTAAAGTGGAAATACTAAAGTGGACAGAGAATAGTGGAAAGACTAAAGTGGACAGACTAAAGTGGACAGACTATAGCGGAAAGACTATAGTGGAAAGACTGTAGTGGACAGAATAAAGTGGAGACTATAGTGGAAAGATCAAAGTGGACAGAGAATAGTGGAAAGACGTAAGTGGACAGACTATAGTTGAAAGACTATAGTGGAAAGACTGTAGTGGACAGAATAAAGTGGAGACTATAGTGGAAAGACTAAAGTGGAAAGACTAAAGTGGAGAGACTATAGTGGAAAGACTGTAGTGGACAGAATAAAATGTAGACTATAGTGGAAAGACTAAAGTGGACAGACTAAAGTGGAAAGACTAAAGTGGAAAGACTAAAGTGGAGAGACTATAGTGGAAAGACTGTAGTGGACAGAATAAAGTGGAGAGTATAGTGGAAAGAATAAAGTGGACAGAGAATAGTGGAAAGACTAAAGTGGACAGACTATAGTGGAAAGACTAAAGTGGAAAGACTAAAGTGGAGAGACTATAGTGGAAAGACTGTAGTGGACAGAATAAAATGTAGACTATAGCGGAAAGACTAAAGTGGACAGACTAAAGTGGAAAGACTAAAGTGGAAAGACTAAAGTGGAGAGACTATAGTGGAAAGACTGTAGTGGACAGAATAAAGTGGAGACTATAGTGGAAAGACTAAAGTGGAAAGACTAAAGTGGAGAGACTATAGTGGAAAGACTGTAGTGGACAGAATAAAATGTAGACTATAGTGGAAAGACTAAAGTGGACAGACTAAAGTGGACAGAGAATAGTGGAAAGACTAAAGTGGACAGACTAAAGTGGACAGACTATAGTGGAAAGACTATAGTGGAGAGACTGTAGTGGAGAGAATAAAGTGGAGACTATAGTGGAAAGAATAAAGTGGACAGACTATAGTGGAAAGACTGAAGTGGACAGACTATAGTGGAAAGACTAAAGTGGAAAGACTATAGTGGAAAGACTAAAGTGGAAAGACTAAAGTGGACAGACGATAGTGGAAAGACTATAGTGGAGAGACTGTAGTGGAGAGAATAAAGTGGAGACTATAGTGGAAAGACTAAAGTGGACGGACTATAGTGGAAAGACTATAGTGGAAAGACTGTAGTGGACAGAATAAAGTGGAGACTAAAGTGGACAGAGAATAGTGGAAAGACTAAAGTGGACAGACTATAGTGGAAAGCCTAAAGTGGACAGACTAAAATGGAAAGACTAAAGTGGAAAGACTAAAGTGGACAGACTATAGTGGAAAGACTATAGTGGAGAGACTGTAGTGGAGAGAATAAAGTGGAGACTATAGTGGAAAGACTAAAGTGGAAATACTAAAGTGGACAGAGAATAGTGGAAAGACTAAAGTGGACAGACTAAAGTGGACAGACTATAGCGGAAAGACTATAGTGGAAAGACTGTAGTGGACAGAATAAAGTGGAGACTATAGTGGAAAGATCAAAGTGGACAGAGAATAGTGGAAAGACGTAAGTGGACAGACTATAGTTGAAAGACTATAGTGGAAAGACTGTGGTGGACAGAATAAAGTGGAGACTATAGTGGAAAGACTAAAGTGGAAAGACTAAAGTGGAGAGACTATAGTGGAAAGACTGTAGTGGACAGAATAAAATGTAGACTATAGTGGAAAGACTAAAGTGGACAGACTAAAGTGGAAAGACTAAAGTGGAAAGACTAAAGTGGAGAGACTATAGTGGAAAGACTGTAGTGGACAGAATAAAGTGGAGAGTATAGTGGAAAGAATAAAGTGGACAGAGAATAGTGGAAAGACTAAATTGGACAGACTATAGTGGAAAGACTAAAGTGGAAAGACTAAAGTGGAGAGACTATAGTGGAAAGACTGTAGTGGACAGAATAAAATGTAGACTATAGCGGAAAGACTAAAGTGGACAGACTAAAGTGGAAAGACTAAAGTGGAAAGACTAAAGTGGAGAGACTATAGTGGAAAGACTGTAGTGGACAGAATAAAGTGGAGACTATGGTGGAAAGACTAAAGTGGACAGAGAATAGTGGAAAGACTAAAGTGGACAGACTATAGTGGAAAGACTAAAGTGGACAGACTAAAGTGGACAGACTATAGTGGAAATACTGTAGTGGACAGAATAAAGTGGAGAGTATAGTGGAAAGAATAAAGTGGACAGACTATAGTGGAAAGACTGAAGTGGACAGACTATAGTGGAAAGACTAAAGTGGAAAGACTAAAGTGGACAGACGATAGTGGAAACACTGTAGTGGACAGACTAAAGTGGAGACTATAGTAGAAAGACTAAAGTGGACAGACTAAAGTGGACAGACTATAGTGGAAAGACTGAAGTGGACAGACTATAGTGGAAAGACTATAGTGGAGTGACTGTAGTGGACAGAATAAAGTGGAGACTATAGTGGAAAGACTAAAGTGGAAAGACTAAAGTGGACAGACTATAGTGGAAAGACTGCAGTGGAAAGACTAAAGTGGACAGACTAAAGTGGAAAGACTAAAGTGGAAACACTATAGTGGAAAGACTAAAGTGGAAAGACTAAAGTGGACAGACTATAGTGGAAAGACTATAGTGGAAAGACTGTAGTGGGCAGAATAAAGTGGAGACTATAGTGGAAAGACTAAAGTTGACAGAGAATAGTGGAAAGACTAAAGTGGACAGACTATAGTGGAAAGACTATAGTGGAAAGACTGTAGTGGGCAGAATAAAGTGGAGACTATAGTGGAAAGACTAAAGTTGACAGAGAATAGTGGAAAGACTATAGTGGAAAGACTATAGTGGAAAGACTAAAGTGGACAGAGAATAGTGGAAAGACTAAAGTGGACAGACTATAGTGGAAAGCCTAAAGTGGACAGACTAAAATGGAAAGACTAAAGTGGAAAGACTAAAGTGGACAGACTATAGTGGAAAGACTGTAGTGAACAGAATAAAGTGGAGAGTATAGTGGATAGACTAAAGTGGAAAGACTAAAGTGGACAGACTATAGTGGAAAGACTATAGTGGAAAGACTGTAGTGGACAGAATAAAATGGAGACTATAGTGGAAAGCCTAAAGTGGACAGAGAATAGTGGAAAGACTAAAGTTGACAGACTATAGTGGAAAGACTATAGTGGAAAGACTGTAGTGGACAGAATAACGTGGAGACTATAGTGGAAAGACTAAAGTGGACAGAGAATAGTGGAAAGACTATAGTGGACAGACTATAGTGGAAAGACTATAGTGGAAAAACTGTAGTGGAAAGAATAAAGTGGAGACTATAGTGGAAAGACTAAAGTGGACAGAGAAAAGTGAAAAGACTAAAGTGGAAAGAATGTAGTGGACACAATAAAGTGGAGACTATAGTGGAAAGACTAAAGTGGAAAGACTAAAGTGGACAGACTATAGTGGAAAGACTGAAGTTGAAAGACTCAGTGGACAGACTAAAGTGTACACACTGAAGTGGAAAGAATAAAGTGGAAAGACTAAAGTGGAAAGACTAAAGTGGACAGACTATAGTGGAAAGACTAAAGTGGACAGACTAAAGTGGAAAAACTAAAGTGGAAAGACTAAAGTGGACAGACTATAGTGGAAAGACTATAGTGGAAAGACTGTAGTGGACAGAATAAAGTGGAGACGATAGTGGAAAGACTAAAGTGGACAGACTATAGTGGAAAGTCTATAGTGGAAAGACTTCAGTGGACATAATAAAGTGGAGACTATAGTGGAAAGACTAAAGTGGACAGAGAATAGTGGAAAGACTAAAGTGGACAGACTATAGATGAAAAATTATAGTGGAAAGACTGTAGTGGACAGAATAAAGTGGAGACTACAGTGGAAAGACTAAAGTGGAAAGACTAAAGTGGACAGACTATAGTGGAAAGACTGAAGTGGAAAGACTCAGTGGACAGACTAAAGTGGAAAGACTAAAGTGGACGGACTATAGTGGAAAGACTATAATGGAAAGACTGTAGTGGACAGAATAAAGTGGAGACTATAGTGGAAAGACCAAAGTGGACAGAGAATAGTGGAAAGACTAAAGTGGACAGACTATAGTGGAAAGCCTAAAGTGGACAGACTAAAGTGGAAAGACTAAAGTGGAAAGACTAAAGTGGACAGACTATAGTGGAAAGACTGTAGTGGACAGAATAAAGTGGAGAGTATAGTGTAAAGAATAAAGTGGACAGAGAATAGTGGAAAGACTAAAGTGGACAGACTATAGTGGAAAGACTATAGTGGAGAGACTGTAGTGGAGAGAATAAAGTGGAGACTATAGTGGAAAGACTAAAGTGGAAATACTAAAGTGGACAGAGAATAGTGGAAAGACTAAAGTGGACAGACTAAAGTGGACAGACTATAGCGGAAAGACTATAGTGGAAAGACTGTAGTGGACAGAATAAAGTGGAGACTATAGTGGAAAGATCAAAGTGGACAGAGAATAGTGGAAAGACGTAAGTGGACAGACTATAGTTGAAAGACTATAGTGGAAAGACTGTAGTGGACAGAATAAAATGTAGACTATAGTGGAAAGACTAAAGTGGACAGAGAATGGTGGAAAGACTAAATTGGAGAGACTATAGTGGAAAGACTGTAGTGGACAGAAGAAAATGTAGACTATAGTGGAAAGACTAAAGTGGACAGAGAATGGTGGAAAGACTAAAGTGGACAGAGAATGGTGGAAAGAATAAAGTGGACAGACTATAGTGGAAAGACTACAGTGGAAATACTGTAGTGGACAGGATAAAGTGGAAACTATAGTGGAAAGACTAAAGTGGACAGACTATAGTGGAAAGACTGAAGTGGAAAGACTAAGTGGACAGACTAAAGTGGAAAGACTATAGTGGAAACACTAAAGTGGACAGACTATAGTGGAAAGACTAAAGTGGACAGACTGATTTGGAAAGATTATAGTGGAAAGACTAAAGTGGAAAGAATGTAGTGGACAGAATAAAGTGGAGACTATAGTGGAAAGACTAAAGTGGACAGAGAATAGTGGAAAGACTAAAGTGGACAGACTATAGTGGAAAGACTGTAGTGGACGGAATAAAGTGGAGACTATAGTAGAAAGACCGTAGTGGAAAGACTAAAGTGGACAGAGAATAGTGGAAAGACTAAAGTGGACAGACTATAGTGGAAAGACTAAAGTGGAAAGACTAAAGTGGAAAGACTAAAGTGGAAAGACTAAAGTGGACAGACTATAGTGGAAAGACTGTAGTGGACAGAATAAAAGTGGAGAGTATAGTGGAAAGAATAAAGGGGACAGAGAATAGTGGAAAGACTAAAGTGGACAGACTATAGTGGAAAGACTATAGTGGAGAGACTATAGTGGACAGAATAAAGTGGAGACTATAGTGGAAAGACTAAAGTGGACAGAGAATAGTGGAAAGACTAAAGTGGAAAGACTGTAGTGGACAGAATAAAGAGGAAAGACTTTAGTGGAAAGACTGTAGTGGACAGAATAAAGTGGAGACTATAGTGGAAAGACTAAAGTGGCCAGAGAATAATGGAAAGACTAAAGTGGACAGACTATAGTGGAATGACTAAAGTGGAAAGACTAAAGTGGACAGACTATAGTGGAAATACTATAGTGGAAAGACTGTAGTGGACAGAATAAAGTGGAGACTATAGTGGAAAGACTAAATTGGACAGAGAATAGTGGAAAGACTAAGTGGACAGACTATACTGGAAAGACTAAAGTGGAAAGACTAAAGTGGACAGACTATAGTGGAGAGACTGTAGTGGACAGAATAAAGTGGAGACTATAGTGGAAAGACTAAAGTGGAAAGACTAAAGTGGACAGAGAATAGTGGAAAGACTAAAGTGGAAAGACTGTAGTGGACAGAATAAAGTGGAAAGACTAAAGTGGACAGACTATAGTGGAAAAACTATAGTGGAAGAATTGTAGTGGACAGAATAAAGTGGAGACTATAGTGGAAAGACTAAATTGGACAGAGAATAGTGGAAAGACTAAGTGGACAGACTATACTGGAAAGACTAAAGTGGACAGACAAAATGGAAAGACTAAAGTGGAAAGACTAAAGTGGAAAGAATAAAATGGAAATACTAAAGTGGACAGAGAATAGTGGAAAGACTAAAGTGGAAAGACTAAAGTGGACAGACTATAGTGGAAAGACTATAGTGGAAAGACTGTAGTGGACAGAATAAAGTGGAGACTATAGTGGAAAAACTAAAGTGGACAGAGAATAGTGGAAAGACTAAAGTGGACAGACTATAGTGGAAAGACTATAGTGGAAAGACTGTAGTGGACAGAATAAAGTGGAGACTATAGTGGAAAGACTAAAGTGGAAAGACTAAAGTGGACAGACTATAGTGGAAAGACTGAAGTGGACCGACTAAATTGGAAAGACTAAAGTGGAAAGACTAAAGTGGACAGAGAATAGTGGAAAGAATAAAGTGGACAGACTATAGTGGAAAGACTACAGTGGAAAGACTGTAGTGGACAGAATAAAGTGGAGACTATAGTGGAAAGACTAAAGTGGACAGAGAATAGTGGAAAGACTAAAGTGGAAAGACTGTAGTGGACAGAATAAAATGGAGACTATAGTGTAAAGACTAAAGTGGAACGACTAAAGTGGACAGACTATAGTTGAAAGACTGAAGTGGAAAGACTAAGTGGGCAGACTAAAGTGGAAAGACTATAGTGGAAAAACTAAAGTGGACAGACTATAGTGGAAAGACTAAAGTGGAAAGACTGAAGTGAAAAGACTATAGTGGAAAGACTAAAGTGGAAAGACTATAGTGGAAAGACTAAAGTGGACAGACTATAGTGGAAAGACTAAAGTGGACAGACTGATTTGGAAAGATTATAGTGGAAAGACTAAAGTGGAAAGAATGTAGTGGACAGAATAAAGTGGAGACTATAGTGGAAAGACTAAAGTGGACAGAGAATAGTGGAAAGACTAAAGTGGACAGACTATAGTGGAAAGACTAAAGTGGAAAGACTAAAGTGGAAAGACTAAAGTGGAAAGACTAAAGTGGACAGACTATAGTGGAAAGACTGTAGTGGACAGAATAAAAGTGGAGAGTATAGTGGAAAGAATAAAGGGGACAGAGAATAGTGGAAAGACTAAAGTGGACAGACTATAGTGGAAAGACTATAGTGGAGAGACTATAGTGGACAGAATAAAGTGGAGACTATAGTGGAAAGACTAAAGTGGACAGAGAATAGTGGAAAGACTAAAGTGGAAAGACTGTAGTGGACAGAATAAAGAGGAAAGACTTTAGTGGAAAGACTGTAGTGGACAGAATAAAGTGGAGACTATAGTGGAAAGACTAAAGTGGCCAGAGAATAATGGAAAGACTAAAGTGGACAGACTATAGTGGAATGACTAAAGTGGAAAGACTAAAGTGGACAGACTATAGTGGAAATACTATAGTGGAAAGACTGTAGTGGACAGAATAAAGTGGAGACTATAGTGGAAAGACTAAATTGGACAGAGAATAGTGGAAAGACTAAGTGGACAGACTATACTGGAAAGACTAAAGTGGAAAGACTAAAGTGGACAGACTATAGTGGAGAGACTGTAGTGGACAGAATAAAGTGGAGACTATAGTGGAAAGACTAAAGTGGAAAGACTAAAGTGGACAGAGAATAGTGGAAAGACTAAAGTGGAAAGACTGTAGTGGACAGAATAAAGTGGAAAGACTAAAGTGGACAGACTATAGTGGAAAAACTATAGTGGAAAGACTGTAGTGGACAGAATAAAGTGGAGACTATAGTGGAAAGACTAAATTGGACAGAGAATAGTGGAAAGACTAAGTGGACAGACTATACTGGAAAGACTAAAGTGGACAGACAAAATGGAAAGACTAAAGTGGAAAGACTAAAGTGGAAAGAATATAGTGGAAAGACTGTAGTGGACAGAATAAAGTGGAGAGTATAGTGGAAAAAATAAAGTGGACAGAGAATAGTGGAAAGACTAACGTGGACAGACTATAGTGGAAAGACTATAGTGGAGAGACTGTGTGGACAGAATAAAGTGGAGACTATAGTGGAAAGAATAAAATGGAAATACTAAAGTGGACAGAGAATAGTGGAAAGACTAAAGTGGAAAGACTAAAGTGGACAGACTATAGTGGAAAGACTAGAGTGGAAAGACTGTAGTGGACAGAATAAAGTGGAGACTATAGTGGAAAAACTAAAGTGGACAGAGAATAGTGGAAAGACTAAAGTGGACAGACTATAGTGGAAAGACTATAGTGGAAAGACTGTAGTGGACAGAATAAAGTGGAGACTATAGTGGAAAGACTAAAGTCGAAAGACTAAAGTGGACAGACTATAGTGGAAAGACTGAAGTGGACCGACTAAATTGGAAAGACTAAAGTGGAAAGACTAAAGTGGACAGAGAATAGTGGAAAGAATAAAGTGGACAGACTATAGTGGAAAGACTACAGTGGAAAGACTGTAGTGGACAGAATAAAGTGGAGACTATAGTGGAAAGACTAAAGTGGACAGAGAATAGTGGAAAGACTAAAGTGGAAAGACTGTAGTGGACAGAATAAAATGGAGACTATAGTGTAAAGACTAAAGTGGAACGACTAAAGTGGACAGACTATAGTTGAAAGACTGAAGTGGAAAGACTAAGTGGGCAGACTAAAGTGGAAAGACTATAGTGGAAAAACTAAAGTGGACAGACTATAGTGGAAAGACTAAAGTGGAAAGACTGAAGTGAAAAGACTATAGTGGAAAGACTAAAGTGGAAAGAATATAGTGGACAGAATAAAGTGGAGACTATAGGGGAAAGACTAAAGTGGACAGAGAATAGTGGAAAGACTAAAGTGGACAGACTATAGTGGAAAGACTATAGTGGAAATACTGTAGTGGACGGAATAAAGTGGAGACTGTAGTGGAAAGACTAAAGTGGACAGAGAACAGTGGAAAGACTAAAGTGGAAAGACTGTAGTGGACAGAATAAAGTGGAGAGTATAGTGGATAGACTAAAGTGGAAAGACTAAAGTGGACAGACTATAGTGGAAAGACTATAGTGGAAAGACTGTAGTGGACAGAATAAAATGGAGACTATAGTGGAAAGCCTAAAGTGGACAGAGAATAGTGGAAAGACTAAAGTTGACAGACTATAGTGGAAAGACTATAGTGGAAAGACTGTAGTGGACAGAATAAAGTGGAGACTATAGTGGAAAGACTAAAGTGGACAGAGAATAGTGGAAAGACTATATTGGACAGACTATAGTGGAAAGACTATAGTGGAAAAACTGTAGTGGACAGAATAAAGTGGAGACTATAGTGGAAAGACTAAAGTGGACAGAGAATAGTGAAAAGACTAAAGTGGAAAGAATTTAGTGGACAGAATAAAGTGGAGACTATAGTGGAAAGACTAAAGTGGAAAGACTAAAGTGGACAGACTATAGTGGAAAGACTGAAATTGAAAGACTCAGTGGACAGACTAAAGTGTACACACTGAAGTGGAAAGAATAAAGTGGAAAGACTAAAGTGGAAAGACTAAAGTGGACAGACTATAGTGGAAAGACTAAAGTGGACAGACTAAAGTGGAAAAACTAAAGTGGAAGACTAAAGTGGACAGACTATAGTGGAAAGACTATAGTGGAAAGACTGTAGTGGACAGAATAAAGTGGAGACTATAGTGGAAAGACTAAAGTGGACAGACTATAGTGGAAAGACTATAGTGGAAAGACTTCAGTGGACATAATAAAGTGGAGACTATACTGGAAAGACTAAAGTGGACAGAGAATAGTGGAAAGACTAACGTGGACAGACTATAGATGAAAAATTATAGTGGAAAGACTGTAGTGGACAGAATAAAGTGGAGACTATAGTGGAAAGATTAAAGTGGAAAGACTAAAGTGAACCGAGAATAGTGGAAAGACAAAAGTGGAAAGAATGTAGTGGACAGAATAAAGTGGAGACTATAGTGGAAAGACTAAAGTGGAAAGACTAAAGTGGACAGACTATAGTGGAAAGACTGAAGTGGAAAGACTCAGTGGACAGACTAAAGTGGAAAGACTAAAGTGGACCGACTATAGTGGAAAGACTATAGTGGAAGGACTGTAGTGGACAGAATAAAGTGGAGACTATAGTGGAAAGACTAAAGTGGACAGAGAATAGTGGAAAGACTAAAGTGGACAGACTATAGTGGAAAGCCTAAAGTGGACGGACTAAAATGGAAAGACTAAAGTGGAAAGACTAAAGTGGACAGACTATAGTGGAAAGACTGTAGTGGACAGAATAAAGTGGAGAGTATAGTGGATAGACTAAAGTGGAAAGACTAAAGTGGACTGACTATAGTGGAAAGACTATAGTGGAAAGACTGTAGTGGACAGAATAAAATGGAGACTATAGTGGAAAGCCTAAAGTGGACAGAGAATAGTGGAAAGACTAAAGTTGACAGACTATAGTGGAAAGACTATAGAGGAAAGACTGTAGTGGACAGAATAAAGTGGAGACTATAGTGGAAAGACTAAAGTGGACAGAGAATAGTGGAAAGACTATAGTGGACAGACTATAGTGGAAAAACTGTAGTGGAAAGAATAAAGTGGAGACTATAGTGGAAAGACTAAAGTGGACAGAGAATAGTGAAAAGACTAAAGTGGAAAGAATGTAGTGGACAGAATAAAGTGGAGACTATAGTGGAAAGACTAAAGTGGAAAGACTAAAGTGGAAAGACTGTAGTGGACAGAATAAAGTGGAGACTAAAGTGGACAGACTATAGATGAAAAATTATAGTGGAAAGACTGTAGTTGACAGAATAAAGTGGAGACTATAGTGGAAAGACTAAAGTGGAAAGACTAAAGTGGACAGACTATAGTGGAAAGACTGAAGTGGAAAGACTCAGTGGACAGACTAAAGTGGAAAGACTAAAGTGGACGGACTATAGTGGAAAGACTATAGTGGAAAGACTGTAGTGGAAAGACTTCAGTGGACATAATAAAGTGGAGACTATAGTGGAAAGACTAAAGTGGACAGAGAATAGTGGAAAGACTAAAGTGGACAGACTATAGATGAAAAATTATAGTGGAAAGACTGTAGTGGACAGAATAAAGTGGAGACTATAGTGGAAAGACTAAAGTGGACAGACTATAGTGGAAAGACTATAGTGGAAAGACTTCAGTGGACATAATAAAGTGGAGACTATAGTGGAAAGACTAAAGTGGACAGAGAATAGTGGAAAGACTAAAGTGGACAGACTATAGATGAAAAATTATAGTGGAAAGACTGTAGTGGACAGAATAAAGTGGAGACTATAGTGGAAAGACTAAAGTGGAAAGACTAAAGTGGACAGACTATAGTGGAAAGACTGAAGTGGAAAGACTCAGTGGACAGACTAAAGTGGAAAGACTAAAGTGGACGGACTATAGTGGAAAGACTATAGTGGAAAGACTGTAGTGGACAGAATAAAGTGGAGACTAAAGTGGACAGAGAATAGTGGAAAGACTAAAGTGGACAGACTATAGTGGAAAGCCTAAAGTGGACAGACTAAAATGGAAAGACTAAAGTGGAAAGACTAAAGTGGACAGACTATAGTGGAAAGACTGTAGTGGACAGAATAAAGTGGAGAGTATAGTGTAAAGAGTAAAGTGGACAGAGAATAGTGGAAAGACTAAAGTGGACAGACTATAGTGGAAAGACTATAGTGGAGAGACTGTAGTGGAGAGAATAAAGTGGAGACTATAGTGGAAAGACTAAAGTGGAAATACTAAAGTGGACAGAGAATAGTGGAAAGACTAAAGTGGACAGACTAAAGTGGACAGACTATAGCGGAAAGACTATAGTGGAAAGACTGTAGTGGACAGAATAAAGTGGAGACTATAGTGGAAAGATCAAAGTGGACAGAGAATAGTGGAAAGACGTAAGTGGACAGACTATAGTTGAAAGACTATAGTGGAAAGACTGTAGTGGACAGAATAAAGTGGAGACTATAGTGGAAAGACTAAAGTGGAAAGACTAAAGTGGAGAGACTATAGTGGAAAGACTGTAGTGGACAGAATAAAATGTAGACTATAGTGGAAAGACTAAAGTGGACAGACTAAAGTGGAAAGACTAAAGTGGAAAGACTAAAGTGGAGAGACTATAGTGGAAAGACTGTAGTGGACAGAATAAAGTGGAGAGTATAGTGGAAAGAATAAAGTGGACAGAGAATAGTGGAAAGACTAAAGTGGACAGACTATAGTGGAAAGACTAAAGTGGAAAGACTAAAGTGGAGAGACTATAGTGGAAAGACTGTAGTGGACAGAATAAAATGTAGACTATAGTGGAAAGACTAAAGTGGACAGACTAAAGTGGAAAGACTAAAGTGGAAAGACTAAAGTGGAGAGACTATAGTGGAAAGGCTGTAGTGGACGGAATAAAGTGGAGACTATAGTGGAAAGACTAAAGTGGACAGAGAATAGTGGAAAGACTAAAGTGGACAGACTATAGTGGAAAGACTAAAGTGGACAGACTAAAGTGGACAGACTATAGTGGAAATACTGTAGTGGACAGAATAAAGTGGAGAGTATAGTGGAAAGAATAAAGTGGACAGACTATAGTAGAAAGTGGAGAGTATAGTGGAAAGACTAAAGTGGAAAGACTAAAGTGGACAGACGATAGTGGAAAGACTGTAGTGGACAGACTAAAGTGGAGACTATAGTGGAAAGACTAAAGTGGAGAGACTAAAGTGGACAGACTATAGTGGAAAGACTGAAGTGGACAGACTATAGTGGAAAGACTATAGTGGAGTGACTGTAGTGGACAGAATAAAGTGGAGACTATAGTGGAAAGACTAAAGTGGAAAGACTAAAGTGGACAGACTATAGTGGAAAGACTGTAGTGGAAAGACTAAAGTGGACAGACTAAAGTGGAAAGACTAAAGTGGAAACACTATAGTGGAAAGACTAAAGTGGACAAACTAAAGTGGAAAGACTAAAGTGGAAAGACTAAAGTGGACAGACTATAGTGGAAAGACTATAGTGGAAAGACTGTAGTGGGCAGAATAAAGTGGAGACTATAGTGGAAAGACTAAAGTTGACAGAGAATAGTGGAAAGACTAAAGTGGACAGACTATTGTGGAAAGACTATTGTGGAAAGACTGTAGTGGGCAGAATAAAGTGGAGACTATAGTGGAAAGACTAAAGTTGACAGAGAATAGTGGAAAGACTATAGTGGAAAGACTATAGTGGAAAGACTAAAGTGGACAGAGAATAGTGGAAAGACTAAAGTGGACAGACTATAGTGGAAAGCCTAAAGTGGACAGACTAAAATGGAAAGACTAAAGTGGAAAGACTAAAGTGGACAGACTATAGTGGAAAGACTGTAGTGAACAGAATAAAGTGGAGAGTATAGTGGATAGACTAAAGTGGAAAGACTAAAGTGGACAGACTATAGTGGAAAGACTATAGTGGAAAGACTGTAGTGGACAGAATAAAATGGAGACTATAGTGGAAAGCCTAAAGTGGAGAGAGAATAGTGGAAAGACTAAAGTTGACAGACTATAGTGGAAAGACTATAGTGGAAAGACTGTAGTGGACAGAATAAAGTGGAGACTATAGTGGAAAGACTAAAGTGGACAGAGAATAGTGGAAAGACTATAGTGGACAGACTATAGTGGAAAGACTATAGTGGAAAAACTGTAGTGGAAAGAATAAAGTGGAGACTATAGTGGAAAGACTAAAGTGGACAGAGAATAGTGAAAAGACTAAAGTGGAAAGAATGTAGTGGACAGAATAAAGTGGAGACTATAGTGGAAAGACTAAAGTGGAAAGACTAAAGTGGACAGACTATAGTGGAAAGACTGAAGTTGAAAGACTCAGTGGACAGACTAAAGTGTACACACTGAAGTGGAAAGACTAAAGTGGAAAGACTAAAGTGGAAAGACTAAAGTGGACAGACTATAGTGGAAAGACTAAAGTGGACAGACTAAAGTGGAAAAACTAAAGTGGAAAGACTAAAGTGGACAGACTATAGTGGAAAGACTATAGTGGAAAGACTGTAGTGGACAGAATAAAGTGGAGACGATAGTGGAAAGACTAAAGTGGACAGACTATAGTGGAAAGACTATAGTGGAAAGACTTCAGTGGACATAATAAAGTGGAGACTATAGTGGAAAGACTAAAGTGGACAGAGAATAGTGGAAAGACTAAAGTGGACAGACTATAGATGAAAAATTATAGTGGAAAGACTGTAGTGGACAGAATAAAGTGGAGACTACAGTGGAAAGA
>JAUPMV010000263.1:0-29602 GCA_030848855.1 Branchinecta sandiegonensis | reverse complement strand
GTCCACTATATTCTTTCCACTTTAGTCTTTCCACTTTAGTCTTTCCAATATAGTCTGTCCACTTTAGTCTTTCCACTATTCTCTGTCCACTTTAGTCTTTCTACTATAGTCTTCACTTTATTCTGTAAACTACAGTCTTTCCACTATAGTCTTTCCACTATAGTCTGTCCACTTTAGTCTTTCCACTTTCGTTTTTCCACTTTAGTCTGTCCACTTTAGACTTTCAACTATAGTCTATCCACTTTAGTCTTTCCACTTTAGTCTTTCCACTTTCTTCTGTCCACTTCAGTGTGTACACTTTAGTCTGTCCACTGAGTCTTTCCACTTCAGTCTTTCCACTATAGTCTGTCCACTTTAGTCTTTCCACTTTAGTCTTTCCACTATAGTCTCCACTTTATTCTGTCCACTACAGTCTTTCCAATTTAGTCTTTCCACTATTCTCTGTCCACTTTAGTCTCCAGATTATTCTGTCCACTATAGTCTTTCCACTATAGTCTTTCCACGGTACTCTGTCCACTTTAATCTTTCCACTATTCTCTGTCCACTTTAGTCTTTCCACTATAGTCTCTACCTTATTCTGTCCACTACAGTCTTTCCACTATAGTCTTTCCACTATAGTCTGTCCACTTTAGTCTTTCCACTTTAGTTTTTCCACTTTAGTCTGTCCACTTCAGACTTTCCACTATAGTCTGTCCACTTTAGTCTTTCCTCTTTAGTCTTTCCACTATAGTCTGTCCACTTTAGTCTTTCCACTTTAGTTTTTCCACTTTAGTCTGTCCACTTCAGACTTTCCACTATAGTCTTTCCACTATAGTCTGTCCACTTTAGTCTTTCCACTATTCTTTGTCCACTTTAGCCTTTCCACTATACTCTCCACTTTATTCTGTCCACTACAGTCTTTCCACAGTAGTCTTTCCACTATAGTTTGTCCACTTTAGTCTTTCCACTATAGTCTGTCCACTTTAGTCTTTCCACTATTCTCTGTCCACTTTAGTCTTTCCACTTTATTCTTTCCACTATAGTCTCCACTTTATTCTGTCCACTACTGTCTTTCCACTATAGTCTTTCCACTATAGTCTATCCACTTTAGTCTTTCCACTATAGTCTTTCCACTATAGTCTTTCCACGGTAGTCTGTCCACTTTAATCTTTCCACTATTCTCTGTCCACGTTAGTCTTTCCACTATAGTCTGTCCACTTTAGTCTTTCCACTATTCTCTGTCCACTTTAGTCTTTCCACTTTATTCTTTCCACTATAGTCTCCACTTTATTCTGTCCACTACAGTCTTTCCAATTTAGTCTTTCCAGTATTCTCTGTCCACTTTAGTCTTTCCACTATAGTTTCCACTTTATTCTGTCCACTATAGTTTTTCCACTACAGTCTTTCCACTGTAGTCTGTCCACTTTAGTTTTTCAACTTTTGTCTGTCCACTTTAGTCTTTCCACTATAGTCTCCACTTTATTCTTTCCACTACCGTCTTTCCAATATAGTCGTTCCACTTTAGACTTTCCACTATTCTCTGTCCACTTTAGTCTTTCCGCTATAGTCTCCACTTTATTCTGTCCACTACACTCTTTCCACTATAGTCTTTCCACTATAGTCTATCCACTTTAGTCTTTCCACTATTCTCTGACCACTTTAGTCTTTCCACTATAGTTTCCACTTTATTCCGTCCACTACAGTCTTTCCACAATAGTCTTTCCACTATAGTCTGTCCACTTTAGTCTTTCCACTATTCTCTGTCCACTTTAGTCTTTCCACTATACTCTCCACTTTATTCTGTCCACTACAGACTTTCCACTAAGGTCTTTCCAATTTAGTCTGTCCACTTTAGTCTTTCCACTTTAGTCTTTCCACCTTAGTCGGTCCACTTTAGTCTTTCCACTATAGTCTGTACACTTTAGTATTTTCCACTATTCTCTGTCCACTTTAGTCTTTCCACTTTAGTCTTTCCACTATAGTCTCCACTTTATTCTGCCCAATACAGTCTTTCCGCTATAGTCTTTCCACTATAGTCTGTCCACTTTAGTCTTTCCACTTTAATCTTTCCACTTTAGTGTGTCCACATTAGTCTTTCCACTATAGTCTTTCCACTTTAGTCTGTCCACTATATTCTTTCCACTTTAGTCTTTCCACTTTAGTCTTTCCAATATAGTCTGTCCACTTTAGTCTTTCCACTATTCTCTGTCCACTTTAGTCTTTCTACTATAGTCTTCACTTTATTCTGTAAACTACAGTCTTTCCACTATAGTCTTTCCACTATAGTCTGTCCACTTTAGTCTTTCCACTTTCGTTTTTCCACTTTAGTCTGTCCACTTTAGACTTTCAACTATAGTCTATCCACTTTAGTCTTTCCACTTTAGTCTTTCCACTTTCTTCTGTCCACTTCAGTGTGTACACTTTAGTCTGTCCACTGAGTCTTTCCACTTCAGTCTTTCCACTATAGTCTGTCCACTTTAGTCTTTCCACTTTAGTCTTTCCATTATAGTCTCCACTTTATTCTGTCCACTACAGTCTTTCCAATTTAGTCTTTCCACTATTCTCTGTCCACTTTAGTCTCCAGATTATTCTGTCCACTATAGTCTTTCCACTATAGTCTTTCCACGGTACTCTGTCCACTTTAATCTTTCCACTATTCTCTGTCCACTTTAGTCTTTCCACTATAGTCTCTACCTTATTCTGTCCACTACAGTCTTTCCACTATAGTCTTTCCACTATAGTCTGTCCACTTTAGTCTTTCCACTTTAGTTTTTCCACTTTAGTCTGTCCACTTCAGACTTTCCACTATAGTCTGTCCACTTTAGTCTTTCCTCTTTAGTCTTTCCACTATAGTCTCCACTTTATTATGTCCACTACAGTCTTTCCACTATAGTCTTTCCACTATAGTCTGTCCACTTTAGTCTTTCCACTATTCTTTGTCCACTTTAGTCTTTCCACTATACTCTCCACTTTATTCTGTCCACTACAGTCTTTCCACTATAGTCTTTCCACTATAGTTTGTCCACTTTAGTCTTTCCGCTTTAGTCTTTCCACTTTAGTCTGTCCACTTCAGACTTTCCACTATAGTCTGTCCACTTTAGTCTTTCCTCTTTAGTCTTTCCACTATAGTCTCCACTTTATTATGTCCACTACTGTCTTTCCACTATAGTCTTTCCACTATAGTCTGTCCACTTTAGTCTTTCCACTATTCTTTGTCCACTTTAGTCTTTCCACTATACTCTCCACTTTATTCTTTCCACTATAGTCTCCACTTTATTCTGTCCACTACTGTCTTTCCACTATAGTCTTTCCACTATAGTCTTTCCACTATAGTCTATCCACTTTAGTCTTTCCACTATAGTCTTTCCACTATAGTCTTTCCATGGTAGTCTGTCCACTTTAATCTTTCCACTATTCTCTGTCCACTTTAGTCTTTCCACTATAGTCTCTACCTTATTCTGTCCACTACAGTCTTTCCACTATAGTCTTTCCACTATAGTCTGTCCACTTTAGTCTTTCCACTTTAGTTTTTCCACTTTAGTCTGTCCACTTCAGACTTTCCACTATAGTCTGTCCACTTTAGTCTTTCCTCTTTAGTCTTTCCACTATAGTCTCCACTTTATTATGTCCACTACTGTCTTTCCACTATAGTCTTTCCACTATAGTCTGTCCACTTTAGTCTTTCCACTATTCTTTGTCCACTTTAGTCTTTCCACTATACTCTCCACTTTATTTTGTCCACTACAGTCTTTCCACTATAGTCTTTCCACTATAGTCTTTCCACTATAGTCTGTCCACTTTAGTCTTTCCACTTTCGTTTTTCCACTTTAGTCTGTCCACTTTAGACTTTCAACTATAGTCTATCCACTTTAGTCTTTCCACTTTAGTCTTTCCACTTTCTTCTGTCCACTTCAGTGTGTACACTTTAGTCTGTCCACTGAGTCTTTCCACTTCAGTCTTTCCACTATAGTCTGTCCACTTTAGTCTTTCCACTTTAGTCTTTCCACTATAGTCTCCACTTTATTTTGTCCACTACAGTCTTTCCAATTTAGTCTTTCCACTATTCTCTGTCCACTTTAGTCTCCAGATTATTCTGTCCACTATAGTCTTTCCACTATAGTCTTTCCACGGTACTCTGTCCACTTTAATCTTTCCACTATTCTCTGTCCACTTTAGTCTTTCCACTATAGTCTCTACCTTATTCTGTCCAATACAGTAACATCCACTATAGTCTTTCCACTATAGTCTGTCCACTTTAGTCTTTCCACTTTAGTTTTTCCACTTTAGTCTGTCCACTTCAGACTTTCCACTATAGTCTGTCCACTTTAGTCTTTCCTCTTTAGTCTTTCCACTATAGTCTCCACTTTATTATGTCCACTACAGTCTTTCCACTATAGTCTTTCCACTATAGTCTGTCCACTTTAGTCTTTCCACTATTCTTTGTCCACTTTAGTCTTTCCACTATACTCTCCACTTTATTCTGTCCACTACAGTCTTTCCACTATAGTCTTTCCACTATAGTTTGTCCACTTTAGTCTTTCCGCTTTAGTCTTTCCACTTTAGTCTGTCCACTTTAGTCTTTCCACTATAGTCTGTCCACTTTAGTCTTTCCACTATTCTCTGTCCACTTTAGTCTTTCCACTTTATTCTTTCCACTATAGTCTCCACTTTATTCTGTCCACTACTGTCTTTCCACTATAGTCTTTCCACTATAGTCTATCCACTTTAGTCTTTCCACTATAGTCTTTCCACTATAGTCTTTCCACGGTAGTCTGTCCACTTTAATCTTTCCACTATTCTCTGTCCACTTTAGTCTTTCCACTATAGTCTCTACCTTATTCTGTCCACTACAGTCTTTCCACTATAGTCTTTCCACTATAGTCTGTCCACTTTAGTCTTTCCACTTTAGTTTTTCCACTTTAGTCTGTCCACTTCAGACTTTCCACTATAGTCTGTCCACTTTAGTCTTTCCTCTTTAGTCTTTCCACTATAGTCTCCACTTTATTATGTCCACTACTGTCTTTCCACTATAATCTTTCCACTATAGTCTGTCCACTTTAGTCTTTCCACTATTCTTTGTCCACTTTAGTCTTTCCACTATACTCTCCACTTTATTCTGTACACTACAGTCTTTCCACTATAGTCTTTCCACTATAGTTTGTCCACTTTAGTCTTTCCGCTTTAGTCTTTCCACTTTAGTCTGTCAACTTTTTTCTTTCCACTATAGTCTGTCCACTTTAGTCTTTCCACTATTCTCTGTCCACTTTAGTCTTTCCACTTTAGTCTTTCCACTAGAGTCTCCACTTTATTCTGTCCACTACAGTCTTTCCACTTTAGTCTTTCCAATAATCTCTGTCCACTTTAGTCTTTCCA
The DNA here is from genome assembly GCA_030848855.1 of Branchinecta sandiegonensis. NCBI lineage: Eukaryota > Metazoa > Arthropoda > Branchiopoda > Anostraca > Branchinectidae > Branchinecta > Branchinecta sandiegonensis. The sequence goes on along the minus strand of JAUPMV010000263.1, from coordinate 24,250 downwards.
CTTTAGTCTTTCCACTTTATTCTGTCCACTACAGTCTTTCCACTATAGTCGTTCCACTATAGTCTGTCCACTTTAGTCTTTCCACTTTAGTTTTTCCACTTTAGTCTGTCCACTTCAGACTTTCCACTATAGTCTGTCCACTTTAGTCTTTCCTCTTTAGTCTTTCCACTATAGTCTCCACTTTATTATGTCAACTACAGTCTTTCCACTATAGTCTGTCCACTTTAGTCTTTCCACTATTCTTTGTCCACTTTGGTCTTTCCACTATACTCTCCACTTTATTCTGTCCACTACAGTCTTTCCATTATAGTCTTTCCACTATAGTTTGTCCACTTTAGTCTTTCCGCTTTAGTCTTTCCACTTTAGTCTGTCCACTTTAGTCTTTCCACTATAGTCTTTCCACTATAGTCTGTCCACTTTAGTCTTTCCACTATTCTCTGTCCACTTTAGTCTTCCCACTTTACTCTCCACTTTATTCTGTCCACTACAGTCTTTCCACTATAGTCTTTCCACTATAGTTTGTCCACTTTAGTCTTTCCGCTTTTGTCTTTCCACTTTAGTCTGTCCACTTTAGTCTTTCCACTATAGTCTGTCCACTTTAGTCTTTCCACTATTCTCTGTCCACTTTAGTCTTTTCACTATACTCTCCACTTTATTCTGTCCACTACAGTCTTTCCACTATAGTCCTTCCACTATAGTTTGTCCACTTTAGTCTTTCCGCTTTTGTCTGTCCACTTTAGTCTTTCCTCTTTAGTCTTTCCACTATAGTCTCCACTTTATTATGTCAACTACAGTCTTTCCACTATAGTCTTTCCACCTTAGTCTTTCCACTTTAGTCTTTCCACTATAGTCTCCACTTTATTCTGTCCACTACAGTCTTTCCACTATAGTCTTTCCACTATAGTCTATCCACTTTAGTCTTTCCACTATTCTCTGTCCACTATAGTCTGTCCACTTTAGTCTTTCCACTATTCTCTGTCCACTTTAGTCTTTCCACTATACTCTCCACTTTATTCTGTCCACTACAGTCTTTCCACTATAGTCTTTCCAATTTAGTCTGTCCACTTTAGTCTTTCCACTTTAGTCTTTCCACCTTAGTCTGTCCACTTTAGTCTTTCCACTATAGTTTGTCCACTTTAGTCTTTCCGCTTTAGTCTTTCCACTTTATTCTGTCCACTACAGTCTTTCCACTATAGTCTTTCCACTATAGTTTGTCCACTTTAGTCTTTCCGCTTTTGTCTTTCCACTTTAGTCTGTCCACTTTAGTCTTTCCACTATAGTCTGTCCACTTTAGTCTTTCCACTATTCTCTGTCCACTTTAGTCTTTCCACTATACTCTCCACTTTATTCTGTCCACTACAGTCTTTCCACTATAGTCTTTCCACTATAGTCTATCCACTTTAGTCTTTCCACTATTCTCTGTCCACTATAGTCTGTCCACTTTAGTCTTTCCACTATTCTCTGTCCACTTTAGTCTTTCCACTATACCCTCCACTTTATTCTGTCCACTACAGTCTTTCCACTATAGTCTTTCCAATTTAGTCTGTCCACTTTAGTCTTTCCACTTTAGTCTTTCCACCTTAGTCTGTCCACTTTAGTCTTTCCACTATAGTCTGTACACTTTAGTCTTTCCACTATTCTCTGTCCACTTTAGTCTTTCCACTATACTCTCCACTTTATTCTGTCCATTACAGTCTTTCCACTATAGTCTTTCCCCTATAGTTTGTCCACTTTAGTCTTTCCGCTTTTGTCTTTCCACTTTAGTCTGTCCACTTTAGTCTTTCCACTATAGTCTGTCCACTTTAGTCTTTCCACTATTCTCTGTCCACTTTAGTCTTTCCACTATACTCTCCACTTTATTCTGTCCACTACAGTCTTTCCACTATAGTCTTTCCACTATAGTCTATCCACTTTAGTCTTTCCACTATTCTCTGTCCACTATAGTCTGTCCACTTTAGTCTTTCCACTATTCTCTGTCCACTTTAGTCTTTCCACTATACTCTCCACTTTATTCTGTCCACTACAGTCTTTCCACTATAGTCTTTCCAATTTAGTCTGTCCACTTTAGTCTTTCCACTTTAGTCTTTCCACCTTAGTCTGTCCACTTTAGTCTTTCCACTATAGTCTGTACACTTTAGTCTTTCCACTATTCTCTGTCCACTTTAGTCTTTCCACTATACTCTCCACTTTATTCTGTCCATTACAGTCTTTCCACTATAGTCTTTCCCCTATAGTTTGTCCACTTTAGTCTTTCCGCTTTTGTCTTTCCACTTTAGTCTGTCCACTTTAGTCTTTCCACTATAGTTTGTCCACTTTAGTCTTTCCGCTTTTGTCTTTCCACTTTAGTCTGTCCACTTTAGTCTTTCCACTATAGTCTATCCACTTTAGTCTTTCCACTATTCTCTGACCACTTTAGTCTTTCCACTATAGTTTCCACTTTATTCCGTCCACTACAGTCTTTCCACAATAGTCTTTCCACTATAGTCTGTCCACTTTAGTCTTTCCACTATTCTCTGTCCACTTTAGTCTTTCCACTATACTCTCCACTTTATTCTGTCCACTACAGACTTTCCACTAAGGTCTTTCCAATTTAGTCTGTCCACTTTAGTCTTTCCACTTTAGTCTTTCCACCTTAGTCTGTCCACTTTAGTCTTTCCACTATAGTCTGTACACTTTATTATTTTCCACTATTCTCTGTCCACTTTAGTCTTTCCACTTTAGTCTTTCCACTATAGTCTCCACTTTATTCTGCCCAATACAGTCTTTCCGCTATAGTCTTTCCACTATAGTCTGTCCACTTTAGTCTTTCCACTTTAATCTTTCCACTTTAGTGTGTCCACATTAGTCTTTCCACTATAGTCTTTCCACTTTAGTCTGTCCACTATATTCTTTCCACTTTAGTCTTTCCACTTTAGTCTTTCCAATATAGTCTGTCCACTTTAGTCTTTCCACTATTCTCTGTCCACTTTTGTCTTTCTACTATAGTCTTCACTTTATTCTGTAAACTACAGTCTTTCCACTATAGTCTTTCCACTATAGTCTGTCCACTTTAGTCTTTCCACTTTCGTTTTTCCACTTTAGTCTGTCCACTTTAGACTTTCAACTATAGTCTATCCACTTTAGTCTTTCCACTTTAGTCTTTCCACTTTCTTCTGTCCACTTCAGTGTGTACACTTTAGTCTGTCCACTGAGTCTTTCCACTTCAGTCTTTCCACTATAGTCTGTCCACTTTAGTCTTTCCACTTTAGTCTTTCCACTATAGTCTCCACTTTATTCTGTCCACTACAGTCTTTCCAATTTAGTCTTTCCACTATTCTCTGTCCACTTTAGTCTCCAGATTATTCTGTCCACTATAGTCTTTCCACTATAGTCTTTCCACGGTACTCTGTCCACTTTAATCTTTCCACTATTCTCTGTCCACTTTAGTCTTTCCACTATAGTCTCTACCTTATTCTGTCCACTACAGTCTTTCCACTATAGTCTTTCCACTATAGTCTGTCCACTTTAGTCTTTCCACTTTAGTTTTTCCACTTTAGTCTGTCCACTTCAGACTTTCCACTATAGTCTGTCCACTTTAGTCTTTCCTCTTTAGTCTTTCCACTATAGTCTGTCCACTTTAGTCTTTCCACTTTAGTTTTTCCACTTTAGTCTGTCCACTTCAGACTTTCCACTATAGTCTTTCCACTATAGTCTGTCCACTTTAGTCTTTCCACTATTCTTTGTCCACTTTAGCCTTTCCACTATACTCTCCACTTTATTCTGTCCACTACAGTCTTTCCACAGTAGTCTTTCCACTATAGTTTGTCCACTTTAGTCTTTCCACTATAGTCTGTCCACTTTAGTCTTTCCACTATTCTCTGTCCACTTTAGTCTTTCCACTTTATTCTTTCCACTATAGTCTCCACTTTATTCTGTCCACTACTGTCTTTCCACTATAGTCTTTCCACTATAGTCTATCCACTTTAGTCTTTCCACTATAGTCTTTCCACTATAGTCTTTCCACGGTAGTCTGTCCACTTTAATCTTTCCACTATTCTCTGTCCACGTTAGTCTTTCCACTATAGTCTGTCCACTTTAGTCTTTCCACTATTCTCTGTCCACTTTAGTCTTTCCACTTTATTCTTTCCACTATAGTCTCCACTTTATTCTGTCCACTACAGTCTTTCCAATTTAGTCTTTCCAGTATTCTCTGTCCACTTTAGTCTTTCCACTATAGTTTCCACTTTATTCTGTCCACTATAGTTTTTCCACTACAGTCTTTCCACTGTAGTCTGTCCACTTTAGTTTTTCAACTTTTGTCTGTCCACTTTAGTCTTTCCACTATAGTCTCCACTTTATTCTTTCCACTACCGTCTTTCCAATATAGTCGTTCCACTTTAGACTTTCCACTATTCTCTGTCCACTTTAGTCTTTCCGCTATAGTCTCCACTTTATTCTGTCCACTACACTCTTTCCACTATAGTCTTTCCACTATAGTCTATCCACTTTAGTCTTTCCACTATTCTCTGACCACTTTAGTCTTTCCACTATAGTTTCCACTTTATTCCGTCCACTACAGTCTTTCCACAATAGTCTTTCCACTATAGTCTGTCCACTTTAGTCTTTCCACTATTCTCTGTCCACTTTAGTCTTTCCACTATACTCTCCACTTTATTCTGTCCACTACAGACTTTCCACTAAGGTCTTTCCAATTTAGTCTGTCCACTTTAGTCTTTCCACTTTAGTCTTTCCACCTTAGTCGGTCCACTTTAGTCTTTCCACTATAGTCTGTACACTTTAGTATTTTCCACTATTCTCTGTCCACTTTAGTCTTTCCACTTTAGTCTTTCCACTATAGTCTCCACTTTATTCTGCCAAATACAGTCTTTCCGCTATAGTCTTTCCACTATAGTCTGTCCACTTTAGTCTTTCCACTTTAATCTTTCCACTTTAGTGTGTCCACATTAGTCTTTCCACTATAGTCTTTCCACTTTAGTCTGTCCACTATATTCTTTCCACTTTAGTCTTTCCACTTTAGTCTTTCCAATATAGTCTGTCCACTTTAGTCTTTCCACTATTCTCTGTCCACTTTAGTCTTTCTACTATAGTCTTCACTTTATTCTGTAAACTACAGTCTTTCCACTATAGTCTTTCCACTATAGTCTGTCCACTTTAGTCTTTCCACTTTCGTTTTTCCACTTTAGTCTGTCCACTTTAGACTTTCAACTATAGTCTATCCACTTTAGTCTTTCCACTTTAGTCTTTCCACTTTCTTCTGTCCACTTCAGTGTGTACACTTTAGTCTGTCCACTGAGTCTTTCCACTTCAGTCTTTCCACTATAGTCTGTCCACTTTAGTCTTTCCACTTTAGTCTTTCCATTATAGTCTCCACTTTATTCTGTCCACTACAGTCTTTCCAATTTAGTCTTTCCACTATTCTCTGTCCACTTTAGTCTCCAGATTATTCTGTCCACTATAGTCTTTCCACTATAGTCTTTCCACGGTACTCTGTCCACTTTAATCTTTCCACTATTCTCTGTCCACTTTAGTCTTTCCACTATAGTCTCTACCTTATTCTGTCCAATACAGTAACATCCACTATAGTCTTTCCACTATAGTCTGTCCACTTTAGTCTTTCCACTTTAGTTTTTCCACTTTAGTCTGTCCACTTCAGACTTTCCACTATAGTCTGTCCACTTTAGTCTTTCCTCTTTAGTCTTTCCACTATAGTCTCCACTTTATTATGTCCACTACAGTCTTTCCACTATAGTCTTTCCACTATAGTCTGTCCACTTTAGTCTTTCCACTATTCTTTGTCCACTTTAGTCTTTCCACTATACTCTCCACTTTATTCTGTCCACTACAGTCTTTCCACTATAGTCTTTCCACTATAGTTTGTCCACTTTAGTCTTTCCGCTTTAGTCTTTCCACTTTAGTCTGTCCACTTTAGTCTTTCCACTATAGTCTGTCCACTTTAGTCTTTCCACTATTCTCTGTCCACTTTAGTCTTTCCACTTTATTCTTTCCACTATAGTCTCCACTTTATTCTGTCCACTACTGTCTTTCCACTATAGTCTTTCCACTATAGTCTATCCACTTTAGTCTTTCCACTATAGTCTTTCCACTATAGTCTTTCCACGGTAGTCTGTCCACTTTAATCTTTCCACTATTCTCTGTCCACTTTAGTCTTTCCACTATAGTCTCTACCTTATTCTGTCCACTACAGTCTTTCCACTATAGTCTTTCCACTATAGTCTGTCCACTTTAGTCTTTCCACTTTAGTTTTTCCACTTTAGTCTGTCCACTTCAGACTTTCCACTATAGTCTGTCCACTTTAGTCTTTCCTCTTTAGTCTTTCCACTATAGTCTCCACTTTATTATGTCCACTACTGTCTTTCCACTATAATCTTTCCACTATAGTCTGTCCACTTTAGTCTTTCCACTATTCTTTGTCCACTTTAGTCTTTCCACTATACTCTCCACTTTATTCTGTACACTACAGTCTTTCCACTATAGTCTTTCCACTATAGTTTGTCCACTTTAGTCTTTCCGCTTTAGTCTTTCCACTTTAGTCTGTCAACTTTTTTCTTTCCACTATAGTCTGTCCACTTTAGTCTTTCCACTATTCTCTGTCCACTTTAGTCTTTCCACTTTAGTCTTTCCACTAGAGTCTCCACTTTATTCTGTCCACTACAGTCTTTCCACTTTAGTCTTTCCAATAATCTCTGTCCACTTTAGTCTTTCCACTTTAGTCTTTCCACTTTATTCTGTCCACTACAGTCTTTCCACTATAGTCGTTCCACTATAGTCTGTCCACTTTAGTCTTTCCACTTTAGTTTTTCCACTTTAGTCTGTCCACTTCAGACTTTCCACTATAGTCTGTCCACTTTAGTCTTTCCTCTTTAGTCTTTCCACTATAGTCTCCACTTTATTATGTCAACTACAGTCTTTCCACTATAGTCTGTCCACTTTAGTCTTTCCACTATTCTTTGTCCACTTTGGTCTTTCCACTATACTCTCCACTTTATTCTGTCCACTACAGTCTTTCCATTATAGTCTTTCCACTATAGTTTGTCCACTTTAGTCTTTCCGCTTTAGTCTTTCCACTTTAGTCTGTCCACTTTAGTCTTTCCACTATAGTCTTTCCACTATAGTCTGTCCACTTTAGTCTTTCCACTATTCTCTGTCCACTTTAGTCTTCCCACTTTACTCTCCACTTTATTCTGTCCACTACAGTCTTTCCACTATAGTCTTTCCACTATAGTTTGTCCACTTTAGTCTTTCCGCTTTTGTCTTTCCACTTTAGTCTGTCCACTTTAGTCTTTCCACTATAGTCTGTCCACTTTAGTCTTTCCACTATTCTCTGTCCACTTTAGTCTTTTCACTATACTCTCCACTTTATTCTGTCCACTACAGTCTTTCCACTATAGTCCTTCCACTATAGTTTGTCCACTTTAGTCTTTCCGCTTTTGTCTGTCCACTTTAGTCTTTCCTCTTTAGTCTTTCCACTATAGTCTCCACTTTATTATGTCAACTACAGTCTTTCCACTATAGTCTTTCCACCTTAGTCTTTCCACTTTAGTCTTTCCACTATAGTCTCCACTTTATTCTGTCCACTACAGTCTTTCCACTATAGTCTTTCCACTATAGTCTATCCACTTTAGTCTTTCCACTATTCTCTGTCCACTATAGTCTGTCCACTTTAGTCTTTCCACTATTCTCTGTCCACTTTAGTCTTTCCACTATACTCTCCACTTTATTCTGTCCACTACAGTCTTTCCACTATAGTCTTTCCAATTTAGTCTGTCCACTTTAGTCTTTCCACTTTAGTCTTTCCACCTTAGTCTGTCCACTTTAGTCTTTCCACTATAGTTTGTCCACTTTAGTCTTTCCGCTTTAGTCTTTCCACTTTATTCTGTCCACTACAGTCTTTCCACTATAGTCTTTCCACTATAGTTTGTCCACTTTAGTCTTTCCGCTTTTGTCTTTCCACTTTAGTCTGTCCACTTTAGTCTTTCCACTATAGTCTGTCCACTTTAGTCTTTCCACTATTCTCTGTCCACTTTAGTCTTTCCACTATACTCTCCACTTTATTCTGTCCACTACAGTCTTTCCACTATAGTCTTTCCACTATAGTCTATCCACTTTAGTCTTTCCACTATTCTCTGTCCACTATAGTCTGTCCACTTTAGTCTTTCCACTATTCTCTGTCCACTTTAGTCTTTCCACTATACTCTCCACTTTATTCTGTCCACTACAGTCTTTCCACTATAGTCTTTCCAATTTAGTCTGTCCACTTTAGTCTTTCCACTTTAGTCTTTCCACCTTAGTCTGTCCACTTTAGTCTTTCCACTATAGTCTGTACACTTTAGTCTTTCCACTATTCTCTGTCCACTTTAGTCTTTCCACTATACTCTCCACTTTATTCTGTCCATTACAGTCTTTCCACTATAGTCTTTCCCCTATAGTTTGTCCACTTTAGTCTTTCCGCTTTTGTCTTTCCACTTTAGTCTGTCCACTTTAGTCTTTCCACTATAGTCTGTCCACTTTAGTCTTTCCACTATTCTCTGTCCACTTTAGTCTTTCCACTATACTCTCCACTTTATTCTGTCCACTACAGTCTTTCCACTATAGTCTTTCCACTATAGTTTGTACACTTTAGTCTTTCCGCTTTTGTCTTTCCACTTTAGTCTGTCCACTTTAGTCTTTCCACTATAGTCTGTCCACTTTAGTCTTTCCACTATTCTCTGTCCACTTTAGTCTTTCCACTATACTCTCCACTTTATTCTGTCCACTACAGTCTTTCCACTATAGTCTTTCCACTATAGTTTGTCCACTTTAGTCTTTCCGCTTTTGTCGGTCCACTTTAGTCTTTCCTCTTTAGTCTTTCCACTATAGTCTCCACTTTATTATGTCAACTACAGTCTTTCCACTATAGTCTTTCCACCTTAGTCTTTCCACTTTAGTCTTTCCACTATACTCTCCACTTTATTCTGTCCACTACAGTCTTTCCACTATAGTCTTTCCAATTTAGTCTGTCCACTATAGTCTTTCCACTATAGTCTATCCACTTTAGTCTTTCCACTATTCTCTGTCCACTATAGTCTGTCCACTTTAGTCTTTCCACTATTCTCTGTCCACTTTAGTCTTTCCACTATACTCTCCACTTTATTCTGTCCACTACAGTCTTTCCACTATAGTCTTTCCAATTTAGTCTGTCCACTTTAGTCTTTCCACTTTAGTCTTTCCACCTTAGTCTGTCCACTTTAGTCTTTCCACTATAGTCTGTACACTTTAGTCTTTCCACTATTCTCTGTCCACTTTAGTCTTTCCACTATAGTCTCCACTTTATTCTGTCCAATACAGTCTTTCCGCTATATAAACTTTAATCTTTCCACTTTAGTCTGTCCACATTAGTCTTTCGACTATAGTCTGTCCACTGCGTCTTTCCACTTCAGTCTTTCCACTATATTTTTTCCACTTTAGTCTTTCCACTTTAGTCTTTCCACTCTAGTCTCCACTTTATTCTGTCCACTACAGTCTTTCCACTTTAGTCTTTCCAATACTCTCTGTCCACTTTATTCTTTCAACTTTAGTCTTTCCACTATAGTCTCCACTTTATTCTGTTCACTACAGTCTTTCCACTATAGTCTTTCCACTATAGTCTGTCCACTTTAGTCTTTCCACTATAGTCTCCACTTTATTCTGTCCACTATAGTCTTTCCACTATAGCCTTTCCACTATAGTCTGTCCACTTTAGTCTTTCCACTTTAGTTTTTCCACTTTAGTCACTCCACTATAGTCTGTCCACTTTAGTCTTTCCACTATTCTCTGTCCACTTTAGTCTTTCTACTATAGTCTCCATTTTATTCTGTAAACTACAGTCTTTCCACTATAGTCTTTCCACTATAGTCTGTCCACTTTAGTCTTTCCACTTTAGTTTTTCCACTTTAGTCTGTCCACTTTTGACTTTCAACTATAGTCTATCCACTTTAGTCTTTCCACTTTCTTATGTCCACTTCAGTGTGTACACTTTAGTCTGTCCACTGAGTCTTTCCACTTCAGTATTTCCACTATAGTCTGTCCACTTTAGTCTTTCCACTTTAGTCTTTCCACTATAGTCTCCACTTTATTCTGTCCACTACAGTCTTTCCAATTTAGTCTTTCCACTATTCTCTGTCCACTTTAGTCTCCACTTTATTCTGTCCACTATAGTCTTTCCACTATAGTCTTTCCACGGTAGTCTGTCCACTTTAATCTTTCCACTATTCTCTGTCCACTTTAGTCTTTCCACTATAGTCTCCACTTTATTCTGTCCACTACAGTCTTTCCACTATAGTCTTTCCACTATAGTCTGTCCACTTTAATCTTTCCACTTTAGTTTTTCCACTTTAGTCTGTCCACTTCAGACTTTCCACTATAGTCTGTCCACTTTAGTCTTTCCTCTTTAGTCTTTCCACTATAGTCTCCACTTTATTATGTCCACTACAGTCTGTCTACTTTAGTCTTTCCACTATAGTTTGTCCACTTTAGTCTTTCCGCTTTAGTCTTTCCACTTTAGTCTGTCCACTTTAGTCTTTCCACTATAGTCTGTCCACTTTAGTCTTTCCACTATTCTCTGTCCACTTTAGTATTTCCACTTTATTCTTTCCACTATAGTCTCCACTTTATTCTGTCCACTACAGTCTTTCCACTATAGTCTTTCCACTATAGTCTATCCACTTTCGTCTTTCCACTTTAATCTTTCCACTTTAGTCTGTCCACTTTAGTCTTTCCACTATAGTCTGTCCACTTTAGTATTTCCACTTTAGTCTTTCCACTTTATTCTGTCCACTTCAGTGTGTACACTTTAGTCTGTCCACTGAGTCTTTCCACTTCAGTCTTTCCACAATAGTCTGTCCACTTTAGTCTTTCCACTTTTGTCTTTCCACTATAGTCTCCACTTTATTCTGTCCACTACAGTCTTTCCACTTTAGTCTTTCCAATAATCTCTGTCCACTTTAGTCTTTCCACTATAGTCTTTCCACTTTATTCTGTCCACTACAGTCTTTCCACTATAGTGTTTCCACTATAGTCTGTCCACTTTAGTCTTTCCACTTTAGTTTTCCACTTTAGTCGGTCCACTTCAGACTTTCCACTATAGTCTGTCCACTTTAGTCTTTCCTCTTTAGTCTTTCCACTATAGTCTCCACTTTATTATGTCCACTAAAGTCTTTCCATTATAGTCTTTCCACTATAGTCTGTCCACTTTAGTCTTTCCACTATTCTTTGTCCACTTTAGTCTTTCCACTATACTCTCCACTTTATTCTGTCCACTACAGTCTTTCCACTATAGTCTTTCCACTATAGTTTGTCCACTTTAGTCTTTCCGCTTTAGTCTTTCCACTTTAGTCTGTCCACTTTAGTCTTTCCACTATAGTCTGTTCATCCACTATTCTCTCTCCACTTTAGTCTTTCCACTATAGTCTCCACTTTATTATGTCCACTAAAGTCTTTCCACTATAGTCTTTCCACTATAGTCTGTCCACTTTAGTCTTTCCACTATTCTTTGTCCACTTTAGTCTTTCCACTATACTCTCCACTTTATTCTGTCCACTACAGTCTTTCCACTATAGTCTTTCCACTATAGTTTGTCCACTTTAGTCTTTCCGCTTTAGTCTTTCCACTTTAGTCTGTCCACTTTAGTCTTTCCACTATAGTCTGTTCATCCACTATTCTCTCTCCACTTTAGTCTTTCCACTATACTCTCCACTTTATTCTGTCCACTACAGTCTTTCCACTATAGTCTTTCCACTATAGTTTGTCCACTTTAGTCTTTCCGCTTTAGTCTTTCCACTTTAGTCTGTCCACTTTAGTCTTTCCACTATAGTCTGCCCACTACAGTCTTTCCACTATAGTCTATCCACTTTAGTCTTTCCACTTTAATCTTTCCACTTTAGTCTGTCCACTTTAGTCTTTCCACTATTCTCTGTCCACTTTAGTCTTTCCACTATACTCTCCACTTTATTCTGTCCACTACAGACTTTCCACTAAAGTCTTTCCACTTTAGTCTGTCCACTTTAGTCTTTCCACTATAGTCTGTCCACTTTAGTCTTTCCACTATTCTCTGTCCAATTTAGTCTTTCCACTTTAGTCTTTCCACTATAGTCTCCACTTTATTCTGCCCACTACAGTCTTTCCACTATAGTCTTTCCACTATAGTCTATCCACTTTAGTCTTTCCACTTTAATCTTTCCACTTTAGTCTGTCCACTTTAGTCTTTCCACTATTCTCTGTCCACTTTAGTCTTTCCACTATACTCTCCACTTTATTCTGTCCACTACAGTCTTTCCACTATAGTCTTTCCAATTTAGTCTGTCCACTTTAGTCTTTCCACTTTAGTCTTTCCACCTTAGTCTGTCCACTTTAGTCTTTCCACTATAGTCTGTCCACTTTAGTCTTTTCCACTATAGTCTGTACACTTTAGTCTTTCCACTATTCTCTGTCCACTTTAGTCTTTCCACTATAGTCTCCACTTTATTCTGTCCAATACAGTCTTTCCGCTATATAAACTTTAATCTTTCCACTTTAGTCTGTCCACATTAGTCTTTCGACTATAGTCTGTCCACTGCGTCTTTCCACTTCAGTCTTTCCACTATATTTTTTCCACTTTAGTCTTTCCACTTTAGTCTTTCCACTCTAGTCTCCACTTTATTCTGTCCACTACAGTCTTTCCACTTTAGTCTTTCCAATACTCTCTGTCCACTTTATTCTTTCAACTTTAGTCTTTCCACTATAGTCTCCACTTTATTCTGTTCACTACAGTCTTTCCACTATAGTCTTTCCACTATAGTCTGTCCACTTTAGTCTTTCCACTATAGTCTCCACTTTATTCTGTCCACTACAGTCTTTCCACTATAGCCTTTCCACTATAGTCTGTCCACTTTAGTCTTTCCACTTTAGTTTTTCCACTTTAGTCACTCCACTATAGTCTGTCCACTTTAGTCTTTCCACTATTCTCTGTCCACTTTAGTCTTTCTACTATAGTCTCCATTTTATTCTGTAAACTACAGTCTTTCCACTATAGTCTTTCCACTATAGTCTGTCCACTTTAGTCTTTCCACTTTAGTTTTTCCACTTTAGTCTGTCCACTTTTGACTTTCAACTATAGTCTATCCACTTTAGTCTTTCCACTTTCTTATGTCCACTTCAGTGTGTACACTTTAGTCTGTCCACTGAGTCTTTCCACTTCAGTATTTCCACTATAGTCTGTCCACTTTAGTCTTTCCACTATAGTCTCCACTTTATTCTGTCCACTACAGTCTTTCCAATTTAGTCTTTCCACTATTCTCTGTCCACTTTAGTCTCCACTTTATTCTGTCCACTATAGTCTTTCCACTATAGTCTTTCCACGGTAGTCTGTCCACTTTAATCTTTCCACTATTCTCTGTCCACTTTAGTCTTTCCACTATAGTCTCCACTTTATTCTGTCCACTACAGTCTTTCCACTATAGTCTTTCCACTATAGTCTGTCCACTTTAATCTTTCCACTTTAGTTTTTCCACTTTAGTCTGTCCACTTCAGACTTTCCACTATAGTCTGTCCACTTTAGTCTTATTTCTTTAGTCTTTCCACTATAGTCTCCACTTTATTATGTCCACTACAGTCTGTCTACTTTAGTCTTTCCACTATAGTTTGTCCACTTTAGTCTTTCCGCTTTAGTCTTTCCACTTTAGTCTGTCCACTTTAGTCTTTCCACTATAGTCTGTCCACTTTAGTCTTTCCACTATTCTCTGTCCACTTTAGTATTTCCACTTTATTCTTTCCACTATAGTCTCCACTTTATTCTGTCCACTACAGTCTTTCCACTATAGTCTTTCCACTATAGTCTATCCACTTTCGTCTTTCCACTTTAATCTTTCCACTTTAGTCTGTCCACTTTAGTCTTTCCACTATAGTCTGTCCACTTTAGTATTTCCACTTTAGTCTTTCCACTTTATTCTGTCCACTTCAGTGTGTACACTTTAGTCTGTCCACTGAGTCTTTCCACTTCAGTCTTTCCACAATAGTCTGTCCACTTTAGTCTTTCCACTTTTGTCTTTCCACTATAGTCTCCACTTTATTCTGTCCACTACAGTCTTTCCACTTTAGTCTTTCCAATAATCTCTGTCCACTTTAGTCTTTCCACTATAGTCTTTCCACTTTATTCTGTCCACTACAGTCTTTCCACTATAGTGTTTCCACTATAGTCTGTCCACTTTAGTCTTTCCACTTTAGTTTTCCACTTTAGTCTGTCCACTTCAGACTTTCCACTATAGTCTGTCCACTTTAGTCTTTCCTCTTTAGTCTTTCCACTATAGTCTCCACTTTATTATGTCCACTAAAGTCTTTCCATTATAGTCTTTCCACTATAGTCTGTCCACTTTAGTCTTTCCACTATTCTTTGTCCACTTTAGTCTTTCCACTATACTCTCCACTTTATTCTGTCCACTACAGTCTTTCCACTATAGTCTTTCCACTATAGTTTGTCCACTTTAGTCTTTCCGCTTTAGTCTTTCCACTTTAGTCTGTCCACTTTAGTCTTTCCACTATAGTCTGTTCATCCACTATTCTCTCTCCACTTTAGTCTTTCCACTATAGTCTCCACTTTATTATGTCCACTAAAGTCTTTCCACTATAGTCTTTCCACTATAGTCTGTCCACTTTAGTCTTTCCACTATTCTTTGTCCACTTTAGTCTTTCCACTATACTCTCCACTTTATTCTGTCCACTACAGTCTTTCCACTATAGTCTTTCCACTATAGTTTGTCCACTTTAGTCTTTCCGCTTTAGTCTTTCCACTTTAGTCTGTCCACTTTAGTCTTTCCACTATAGTCTGTTCATCCACTATTCTCTCTCCACTTTAGTCTTTCCACTATACTCTCCACTTTATTCTGTCCACTACAGTCTTTCCACTATAGTCTTTCCACTATAGTTTGTCCACTTTAGTCTTTCCGCTTTAGTCTTTCCACTTTAGTCTGTCCACTTTAGTCTTTCCACTATAGTCTGCCCACTACAGTCTTTCCACTATAGTCTATCCACTTTAGTCTTTCCACTTTAATCTTTCCACTTTAGTCTGTCCACTTTAGTCTTTCCACTATTCTCTGTCCACTTTAGTCTTTCCACTATACTCTCCACTTTATTCTGTCCACTACAGACTTTCCACTAAAGTCTTTCCACTTTAGTCTGTCCACTTTAGTCTTTCCACTATAGTCTGTCCACTTTAGTCTTTCCACTATTCTCTGTCCAATTTAGTCTTTCCACTTTAGTCTTTCCACTATAGTCTCCACTTTATTCTGCCCACTACAGTCTTTCCACTATAGTCTTTCCACTATAGTCTATCCACTTTAGTCTTTCCACTTTAATCTTTCCACTTTAGTCTGTCCACTTTAGTCTTTCCACTATTCTCTGTCCACTTTAGTCTTTCCACTATACTCTCCACTTTATTCTGTCCACTACAGTCTTTCCACTATAGTCTTTCCAATTTAGTCTGTCCACTTTAGTCTTTCCACTTTAGTCTTTCCACCTTAGTCTGTCCACTTTAGTCTTTCCACTATAGTCTGTACACTTTAGTCTTTAACCTATTCTCTGTCCACTTTACTCTTTCCACTTTAGTCTTTCCACTATAGTCTCCACTTTATTCTGTCCAATACAGTCTTTCCGCTATATAAACTTTAATCTTTCCACTTTAGTCTGTCCACATTAGTCTTTCCACTATAGTCTGTCCACTGAGTCTTTCCACTTCAGTCTTTCCACTACATTTTTTCCACTTTAGTCTTTCCACTTTAGTCTTTCCACTCTAGTCTCCACTTTATTCTGTCCACTACAGTCTTTCCACTTTAGTCTTTCCAATACTCTCTGTCCACTTTATTCTTTCCACTTTAGTCTTTCCACTATAGTCTCCACTTTATTCTGTTCACTACAGTCTTTCCACTATAGTCTTTCCACTATAGTCTGTCCACTTTAGTCTTTCCACTATAGTCTCCACTTTATTCTGTCCACTACAGTCTTTCCACTATAGCCTTTCCACTATAGTCTGTCCACTTTAGTCTTTCCACTTTAGTTTTTCCACTTTAGTCTCTCCACTATAGTCTCTCCACTTTAGTCTTTCCACTATTCTCTGTCCACTTTAGTCTTTCTACTATAGTCTCCATTTTATTCTGTAAACTACAGTCTTTCCACTATAGTCTTTCCACTATAGTCTGTCCACTTTAGTCTTTCCACTTTAGTTTTTCCACTTTAGTCTGTCCACTTTAGACTTTCAACTATAGTCTATCCACTTTAGTCTTTCCACTTTCTTATGTCCACTTCAGTGTGTACACTTTAGTCTGTCCACTGAGTCTTTCCACTTCAGTCTTTCCACTATAGTCTGTCCACTTTAGTCTTTCCACTTTAGTCTTTCCACTATAGTCTCCACTTTATTCTGTCCACTACAGTCTTTCCAATTTAGTCTTTCCACTATTCTCTGTCCACTTTAGTCTCCACTTTATTCTGTAAACTACAGTCTTTCCACTATAGTCTTTCCACTATAGTCTGTCCACTTTAGTCTTTCCACTTTCGTTTTTCCACTTTAGTCTGTCCACTTTAGACTTTCAACTATAGTCTATCCACTTTAGTCTTTCCACTTTAGTCTTTCCACTTTCTTCTGTCCACTTCAGTGTGTACACTTTAGTCTGTCCACTGAGTCTTTCCACTTCAGTCTTTCCACTATAGTCTGTCCACTTTAGTCTTTCCACTTTAGTCTTTCCACTATAGTCTCCACTTTATTCTGTCCACTAAAGTCTTTCCAATTTAGTCTTTCCACTATTCTCTGTCCACTTTAGTCTTTCTGCTATAGTCTCCACTTTATTCTGTAAACTACAGTCTTTCCACTATAGTCTTTCCACTATAGTTTGTCCACTTTAGTCTTTCCGCTTTTGTCTTTCCACTTTAGTCTGTCCACTTTAGTCTTTCCACTATAGTCTGTCCACTTTAGTCTTTCCACTATTCTCTGTCCACTTTAGTCTTTCCACTATACTCTCCACTTTATTCTGTCCACTACAGTCTTTCCACTATAGTCTTTCCACTATAGTTTGTCCACTTTAGTCTTTCCGCTTTAGTCTTTCCACTTTAGTCTGTCTACTTTAGTCTTTCCACTATAGTCTGTCCACTTTAATCTTTCCACTATTCTCTGTCCACTTTAGTCTTTCCACTATAGTCTCTACCTTATTCTGTCCACTACAGTCTTTCCACTATAGTCCTTCCACTATAGTCTGTCCACTTTAGTCTTTCCACTTTAGTCTGTCCACTTCAGACTTTCCACTATAGTCTGTCCACTTTAGTCTTTCCTCTTTAGTCTTTCCACTATAGTCTCCACTTTATTATGTCCACTAAAGTCTTTCCACTATAGTCTTTCCACTATAGTCTGTTCACTTTAGTCTTTCCACTATTCTTTGTCAACTTTAGTCTTCCACTATACTCTCCACTTTATTCTGTCCACTACAGTCTTTCCACTATAGTCTTTCCACTATAGTTTGTCCACTTTAGTCTTTCCGCTTTAGTCTTTCCACTTTAGTCTGTCCACTTTAGTCTTTCCACTATAGTCTGTTCATCCACTATTCTCTCTCCACTTTAGAATTTCCACTATTCTCTCCACTTTCTTCTGTCCACTACAGTCTTTCCACTATAGTCTTTCCACTATAGTTTGTCCACTTTAGTCTTTCCGCTTTAGTCTTTCCACTTTAGTCTGTCCACTTTAGTCTTTCCACTATAGTCTGTCCACTTTAGTCTTTCCACTATTCTCTGTCCACTTTAGTCTTTCCACTATAGTCTCCACTTTATTCTGCCCACTACAGTCTTTCCACTATAGTCTTTCCAATATAGTCTATCCACTTTAGTCTTTCCACTTTAATCTTTCCACTTTAGTCTGTCCACTTTAGTCTTTCCACTATTCTCTGTCCACTTTAGTCTTTCCACTATACTCTCCACTTTATTCTGTCCACTACAGACTTTCCACTAAAGTCTTTCCAATTTAGTCTGTCCACTTTAGTCTTTCCACCTTAGTCTGTCCACTTTAGTCTTTCCACTATAGTCTGTACATTTTAGTCTTTCCACTATTCTCTGTCCACTTTAGTCTTTCCACTTTAGTCTTTCCACTATAATCTCCACTTTATTCTGTCCAATACAGTCTTTCCGCTATAGTCTTTCCACTATAGTCTGTCCACTTTAGTCTTTCCACTTTAATCTTTCCACTTTAGTGTGTCCACATTAGTCTTTCCACTATAGTCTGTCCACTTTAGTCTGTCCACTATATTCTTTCCACTTTAAGTCTTTCCACTTTAGTCTTTCCACTTTAGTCTGTCCACTTTAGTCTTTCCACTATTCTCTGTCCACTTTAGTCTTTCTACTATAGTCTCCACTTTATTCTGTAAACTACAGTCTTTCCACTATAGTCTTTCCACTATAGTCTGTCCACTTTAGTCTTTCCACTTTCGTTTTTCCACTTTAGTCTGCCCACTTTAGACTTTCAACTATAGTCTATCCACTTTAGTTTTTCCACTTTAGTCTTTCCACTTTCTTCTGTCCACTTCAGTGTGTACACTTTAGTCTGTCCACTGAGTCTTTCCACTTCAGTCTTTCCACTATAGTCTGTCCACTTTAGTCTTTCCACTTTAGTCTTTCCACTATAGTCTCCACTTTATTCTGTCCACTACAGTCTTTCCAATTTAGTCTTTCCACTATTCTCTGACCACTTTAGTCTCCAGATTATTCTGTCCACTATAGTCTTTCCACTATAGTCTTTCCACGGTACTCTGTCCACTTTAATCTTTCCACTATTCTCTGTCCACTTTAGTCTTTCCACTATAGTCTCTACCTTATTCTGTCCACTACAGTCTTTCCACTATAGCCTTTCCACTATAGTCTGTCCACTTTAGTCTTTCCACTTTAGTTTTTCCACTTTAGTCTGTCCACTTCACACTTTCCACTATAGTCTGTCCACTTTAGTCTTTCCTCTTTAGTCTTTCCACTATAGGCTCCACTTTATTATGTCCAATACAGTCTTTCCACTATAGTCTTTCCACTATAGTCTGTCCACTTTAGTCTTTCCACTATTCTTTGTCCACTTTAGTCTTTCCACTATACTCTCCACTTTATTCTGTCCACTACAGTCTTTCCACTATAGTCTTTCCACTATAGTTTGTCCACTTTAGTCTTTCCGCTTTTGTCTTTCCACTTTAGTCTGTCCACTTTAGTCTTTCCACTATAGTCTGTCCACTTTAGTCTTTCCACTATTCTCTGTCCACTTTAGTCTTTCCGCTTTAGTCTTTCCACTTTAGTCTGTCCACTTTAGTCTTTCCACTATAGTCTGTCCACTTTAGTCTTTCCACTATTCTCTGTCCACTTTAGTCTTTCCACTTCAGTCTTTCCTCTATAGTCTCCACTTTATTCTGCTCACTACATTCTTTCCACTATAGTCTTTCCACTATAGTCTATCCACTTTAGTCTTTCCACTTTAATCTTTCCACTTTAGTCTGTCCACTTTAGTCTTTCCACTATTCTCTGTCCACTTTAGTCTTTCCACTATACTCTCCACTTTATTCTGTCCACTACAGACTTTCCACTAAAGTCTTTCCAATTTAGTCTGTCCACTTTAGTCTTTCCACTTTAGTCTGTCCACTTTAGACTTTCAACTACAGTCTATCCACTTTAGTCTTTCCACTTTCTTATGTCCACTTCAGTGTGTACACTTTAGTCTGTCCACTGAGTCTTTCCACTTCAGTCTTTCCACTATAGTCTGTCCACTTTAGTCTTTCCACTTTAGTCTTTTCACTATAGTCTCCACTTTATTTTGTCCACTACAGTCTTTCCAATTTAGTCTTTCCACTATTCTCTGTCCACTTTAGTCTCCACTTTATTCTGTAAACTACAGTCTTTCCACTATAGTCTTTCCACTATAGTCTGTCCACTTTAGTCTTTCCACTTTCGTTTTTCCACTTTAGTCTGTCCACTTTAGACTTTCAACTATAGTCTATCCACTTTAGTCTTTCCACTTTAGTCTTTCCACTTTCTTCTGTCCACTTCAGTGTGTACACTTTAGTCTGTCCACTGAGTCTTTCCACTTCAGTCTTTCCACTATAGTCTGTCCACTTTAGTCTTTCCACTTTAGTCTTTCCACTATAGTCTCCACTTTATTCTGTCCACTACAGTCTTTCCAATTTAGTCTTTCCACTATTCTCTGTCCACTTTGGTCTTTCTACTATAGTCTCCACTTTATTCTGTAAACTACAGTCTTTCCACTATAGTCTTTCCACTATAGTTTGTCCACTTTAGTCTTTCCGCTTTTGTCTTTCCACTTTAGTCTGTCCACTTTAGTCTTTCCACTATAGTCTGTCCACTTTAGTCTTTCCACTATTCTCTGTCCACTTTAGTCTTTCCACTATACTCTCCACTTTATTCTGTCCACTACAGTCTTTCCACTATAGTCTTTCCACTATAGTTTGTCCACTTTAGTCTTTCCGCTTTAGTCTTTCCACTTTAGTCTGTCCACTTTAGTCTTTCCACTATAGTCTGTCCACTTTAGTCTTTCCACTATTCTCTGTCCACTTTAGTCTTTCCACTATAGTCTCCACTTTATTCTGTCCACTACAGTCTTTCCACTATAGTCTTTCCACTATAGTCTATCCACTTTAGTCTTTCCACTATAGTCTTTCCACTATAGTCTTTCCACGGTAGTCTGTCCACTTTAATCTTTCCACTATTCTCTGTCCACTTTAGTCTTTCCACTATAGTCTCTACCTTATTCTGTCCACTACAGTCTTTCCACTATAGTCTTTCCACTATAGTCTGTCCACTTTAGTCTTTCCACTTTAGTTTTTCCACTTTAGTCTGTCCACTTCAGACTTTCCACTATAGTCTGTCCACTTTAGTCTTTCCTCTTTAGTCTTTCCACTATAGCCTCCACTTTATTATGTCCACTAAAGTCTTTCCACTACAGTCTTTCCACTATAGTCTTTCCACTATAGTCTGTCCACTTTAGTCTTTCCACTTTCGTTTTTCCACTTTAGTCTGCCCACTTTAGACTTTCAACTATAGTCTATCCACTTTAGTTTTTCCACTTTAGTCTTTCCACTTTCTTCTGTCCACTTCAGTGTGTACACTTTAGTCTGTCCACTGAGTCTTTCCACTTCAGTCTTTCCACTATAGTCTGTCCACTTTAGTCTTTCCACTTTAGTCTTTCCACTATAGTCTCCACTTTATTCTGTCCACTACAGTCTTTCCAATTTAGTCTTTCCACTATTCTCTGACCACTTTAGTCTCCAGATTATTCTGTCCACTATAGTCTTTCCACTATAGTCTTTCCACGGTACTCTGTCCACTTTAATCTTTCCACTATTCTCTGTCCACTTTAGTCTTTCCACTATAGTCTCTACCTTATTCTGTCCACTACAGTCTTTCCACTATAGTCTTTCCACTATAGTCTGTCCACTTTAGTCTTTCCACTTTAGTTTTTCCACTTTAGTCTGTCCACTTCACACTTTCCACTATAGTCTGTCCACTTTAGTCTTTCCTCTTTAGTCTTTCCACTATAGGCTCCACTTTATTATGTCCAATACAGTCTTTCCACTATAGTCTTTCCACTATAGTCTGTCCACTTTAGTCTTTCCACTATTCTTTGTCCACTTTAGTCTTTCCACTATACTCTCCACTTTATTCTGTCCACTGCAGTCTTTCCACTATAGTCTTTCCACTATAGTTTGTCCACTTTAGTCTTTCCGCTTTTGTCTTTCCACTTTAGTCTGTCCACTTTAGTCTTTCCACTATAGTCTGTCCACTTTAGTCTTTCCACTATTCTCTGTCCACTTTAGTCTTTCCGCTTTAGTCTTTCCACTTTAGTCTGTCCACTTTAGTCTTTCCACTATAGTCTGTCCACTTTAGTCTTTCCACTATTCTCTGTCCACTTTAGTCTTTCCACTTTAGTCTTTCCTCTATAGTCTCCACTTTATTCTGCTCACTACATTCTTTCCACTATAGTCTTTCCACTATAGTCTATCCACTTTAGTCTTTCCACTTTAATCTTTCCACTTTAGTCTGTCCACTTTAGTCTTTCCACTATTCTCTGTCCACTTTAGTCTTTCCACTATACTCTCCACTTTATTCTGTCCACTACAGACTTTCCACTAAAGTCTTTCCAATTTAGTCTGTCCACTTTAGTCTTTCCACTTTAGTCTGTCCACTTTAGACTTTCAACTACAGTCTATCCACTTTAGTCTTTCCACTTTCTTATGTCCACTTCAGTGTGTACACTTTAGTCTGTCCACTGAGTCTTTCCACTTCAGTCTTTCCACTATAGTCTGTCCACTTTAGTCTTTCCACTTTAGTCTTTTCACTATAGTCTCCACTTTATTTTGTCCACTACAGTCTTTCCAATTTAGTCTTTCCACTATTCTCTGTCCACTTTAGTCTCCACTTTATTCTGTAAACTACAGTCTTTCCACTATAGTCTTTCCACTATAGTCTGTCCACTTTAGTCTTTCCACTTTAGACTTTCAACTATAGTCTATCCACTTTAGTCTTTCCACTTTAGTCTTTCCACTTTCTTCTGTCCACTTCAGTGTGTACACTTTAGTCTGTCCACTGAGTCTTTCCACTTCAGTCTTTCCACTATAGTCTGTCCACTTTAGTCTTTCCACTTTAGTCTTTCCACTATAGTCTCCACTTTATTCTGTCCACTACAGTCTTTCCAATTTAGTCTTTCCACTATTCTCTGTCCACTTTGGTCTTTCTACTATAGTCTCCACTTTATTCTGTAAACTACAGTCTTTCCACTATAGTCTTTCCACTATAGTTTGTCCACTTTAGTCTTTCCGCTTTTGTCTTTCCACTTTAGTCTGTCCACTTTAGTCTTTCCACTATAGTCTGTCCACTTTAGTCTTTCCACTATTCTCTGTCCACTTTAGTCTTTCCACTATACTCTCCACTTTATTCTGTCCACTACAGTCTTTCCACTATAGTCTTTCCACTATAGTTTGTCCACTTTAGTCTTTCCGCTTTAGTCTTTCCACTTTAGTCTGTCCACTTTAGTCTTTCCACTATAGTCTGTCCACTTTAGTCTTTCCACTATTCTCTGTCCACTTTAGTCTTTCCACTATAGTCTCCACTTTATTCTGTCCACTACAGTCTTTCCACTATAGTCTTTCCACTATAGTCTATCCACTTTAGTCTTTCCACTATAGTCTTTCCACTATAGTCTTTCCACGGTAGTCTGTCCACTTTAATCTTTCCACTATTCTCTGTCCACTTTAGTCTTTCCACTATAGTCTCTACCTTATTCTGTCCACTACAGTCTTTCCACTATAGTCTTTCCACTATAGTCTGTCCACTTTAGTCTTTCCACTTTAGTTTTTCCACTTTAGTCTGTCCACTTCAGACTTTCCACTATAGTCTGTCCACTTTAGTCTTTCCTCTTTAGTCTTTCCACTATAGTCTCCACTTTATTATGTCCACTAAAGTCTTTCCACTATAGTCTTTCCACTATAGTCTGTCCACTTTAGTCTTTCCACTATTCTTTGTCCACTTTAGTCTTTCCACTATACTCTCCACTTTATTCTGTCCACTACAGTCTTTCCACTATAGTCTTTCCACTATACTTTGTCCACTTTAGTCTTTCCGCTTTAGTCTTTCCACTTTAGTCTGTCCACTTTAGTCTTTCCACTATAGTCTGTTCATCCACTATTCTCTCTCCACTTTAGAATTTCCACTATACTCTCCACTTTATTCTGTCCACTACAGTCTTTCCACTATAGTCTTTCCACTATAGTTTGTCCACTTTAGTCTTTCCGCTTTAGTCTTTCCACTTTAGTCTGTCCACTTTAGTCTTTCCACTATAGTCTGTCCACTTTAGTCTTTCCACTATTCTCTGTCCACTTTAGTCTTTCCACTTTAGTCTTTCCACTATAGTCTCCACTTTATTCTGCCCACTACAGTCTTTCCACTATAGTCTTTCCACTATAGTCTATCCACTTTAGTCTTTCCACTTTAATCTTTCCACTTTAGTCTGTCCACTTTAGTCTTTCCACTATTCTCTGTCCACTTTAGTCTTTCCACTATACTCTCCACTTTATTCTGTCCACTACAGACTTTCCACTAAAGTCTTTCCAATTTAGTCTGTCCACTTTAGTCTTTCCACTTTAGTCTTTCCACCTTAGTCTGTCCACTTTAGTCTTTCCACTATAGTCTGTCCACTTTAGTCTTTCCACTTTAATCTTTCCACTTT